>CATIWR010148194.1:0-19913 GCA_949677035.1 Omphalea diandra
CATGTGGCAATAACCTTTAATAGCCTATGTGGCATTTAAGAGGAAAAACTCTTTATTTCGTACATGGATATGATGATGAGTTATTTATGTTTAAATATTGTTACGTTATTTGAGATTAAAGTATCATTATGCATTTACTTACTGAGTATGCAAACTCACACTTTTGTATGAAATCTTATTTCAGGAAGAGTAGACTAAAGATTGCCTCCAGTATACTTTTCAAAGTCGTTGTATAGCAGTGTAATAGAGGTTGGGCCAGTATGCAGTCAATTAATATTTTAGTTTGATTATTCATGTATGTTTTGTTGTAAATAATTACTAAGTGGTGAACAAGAGACATAATGAAATAAAAAAAATTTTAATAAGGTATTTTAAATGACAATGGATAGACTTAAAGAGAAATTTAAATGATTATTAAATGGGGTGTGACATTTAGGGCTTTTATATCTATGTTTTTTTTTTTATCAATATTGTCTATGATTTTAATCCTGGTTCTACTTTGATAGTTCTTATGTAAGTTTCATGCTTTGTAGGCCTTTTCAAGCTTAAATTTTGTATACAAGTGTGTTATGGGACCTTAGACTGAAGAACAAAGAAAAATGAGTAAGGAAGGAAACAGTTAGTATGTCAAATAGACTATACCGAGTCGGCACAGAGAGTACCTATACCAAGTGGTCTTTGAGTCGGCACTAGTGGGTCAAATTGTTACAACATCCCTTCATCACACCTTTTCATAAAAAGACATCACTTTAAAATGGGCACGATTTGGGGCACTTTAAGGCTTATAAATAGATGGAATTAGCCTTTATTTTACATTATAAATCATTCATAAAGAATTCAAGAAAAATTAAGAAGTGTTAGTTTGGAAAGAGAGAGTTAGTTATTTGTAAAAGAAAGCATTCTTCTAAGTTGGAGTTAGTACCCTTTGGAGTTCCAGCAGAAGTCCATCCTTTCTAAAGAGTGAAGTCCTCTATAGATCTTTATCTCATTCTTCCCTTCTTCTCTCTATTTGTGTTCTCTTACTCTTTTGTTTGTCTTTTTTATTTAATCATGTATTTAGGCTAAGTTATATGGACTAGATTGCACTGTTTTATAGAATAATGAATTGATCATTTTTCTTCTCTATGCATTTCAATTTGAGTTAGATTATGGATTATTATTGGTATATATGATCAATCACCATATATGAAGTGTTATTCAAGGATTCATAATGAGAGTTAGCTTCTTTTTTTTTTTAATGGAAAACCAATTAGATTCACTTAGATTAAAGGATTAGACTTGAAAGAGAAATTTTACTCTAAGGGGTTTAAAGGATTGGCATAGAGCATAACCTCTATGTTTACAAATTATACAAAAAGCGAGAGTGAGTATAATTCCATTCATAGAAATCTTCGGTTAACTTAGAGATAAACACTTACATACAGTAGGTTGATCCTCTAATCAACTCATTTTGTAATACTTCATGATCATTGGTTGTTTCATTTGAATATGTTTTGTCTAGTTTGATTTGCATATATATTTGATTTTTATTGTTAGATTAGTTTAGTTTACTTGCCTTGTTAGTTTAGTTTACCCTATTTTCTTATTTAGTTTGTTATCCTATACATCTAGAGTACTTTGTCATCTAATACTTGATTTGCTTTACTTCCCTGTGGACCGACCCCTTACTTACACTATATTAAGAAGGGATATATATATATATATATATATATATATACACACACATATATACTAGGAAACCCACAACATAATTTTTGGCACGTTGTCAAGGAATCCAAAGTTTAATTTGAATAATATCATATTAGAATAATGAAAGGTTGATTTAGGAATTTTAGTTTTGCGATTTTTATTTGTTTATGTTTTTATACTTTAATTGATTATGTGTTGTTCTCAAAATTTTGATAGTATTGTTCCCATAGACCCAAAAGTTGAACAAACTCTTCATCATTTGCGAAGGGAAAGAAGATTACTTATTAAACAATAAGAACAACAATTGAATCAATAAGAAATGACACAAGAAAGAAGTACCTTACGCGATTTCACTATGCCTAATATAACAGAGAATTTTAGAGGAATTGTTGCTCCTACCATTTCTAACATCAATTATGAAATCAAGCCAAGTGTGATACAAATGGTGCAAAACAATCAATTTGTAGGATTGATGGGGAGGACCCATATGCTCACATTCTCACTTTCCTTAATGTTTGTGTGATCTTTACGATAAATGTTGTATTGGATGATGCAATAAGATTGCAGCTATTTCCATTTTCAATGAAGGGGAAAGCACAATTGTGGCTTGCTAGTTTACTCCAAAACTCTATCACTACATGGGATCAATTGAAGCAAGCATTCCTTCATAAGTATTTTCTGCTATAAAAGACAATAAAACTCCACAATGAGATCTTTATATTCAAACAACCAAAGGGTGAGACACTTTATGCTACATGGGAAAGATTCAAGGAACTTTAAAGACAATGTTCTCATCACAGTTTGCTAGAATGGATGATTCCCTAAATTTTCTATAATGGATTAATTGATGATGATAAGAGCATTATGAATGCAAGTGCTAGTAGGAAATGCATGATAATAACAACAACTGAAACAATATCATTGCTAGAAGAACTTGCCTTACAAGGATATATTGGTGAAGAAATAATAGTGGCTACAGGAAGGGGAATGATTGAGTTAGATAGTATCAACATGTTAACCACAAAAGTCGATGCCTTGACAAAATTGATCACTAAGTCATAAATCAATGCGGTGGAGAATTCAAATGTCTCATGTGAATTATGTGGCAGACCTTATTTATATCATTATTACAATGTAGTTCCAAGGAGCAAGTTAACTTTCTTCAATGGGGTTATAACTAACAGAATGGATCTATGTTAAATATATTTAACAAGCAATTTTGTCTCTGTGTTTTCACATCGAGAATTCTTTGCAGATGAAGAGATGTCAAAGGGGCTTCGTACTTCCCAAACAGATCCTCCTACATCTATATATAAATGCTGGTTTATCAAGAATACATAAGAATGGAAGAACCATCCCAATTTCTCTTAGTCAAACACCTCCACACATCTTAACCCTGCATTAAACCCTAAAAACCCACTTAGTTTCCTAATGAGATAACCTACACAATGTACACCACCTAAGCCTAACCTTGAAGTCCATTTTGAATAGTTTATAGCCCAACAAATGACTACTAATAAGAAAACCATGGAGCAATTTAAGCAATTAGAATCAAGGATTGACCAACTTACCCATAATCATATTCTTGAGACGCAAATTGCCCAACAAACTTTCAATAACTCCAAAGTTGTTCAACAAATGGAGACTTGTCAAGTAATTACATTGAGAAGTGGCAAGGAAATGGAGAATGCCCAATCCAATGGACTAAAGATTAACGATCATGTAGTGGATATTGAAGTAAGTCATGATGAGAAAATTTTCAAGGATAAAATGTTTGAGAAACCTAAGGATTGAACAAAGAAGGAACAGTCCAATAACTACGATGAGATTAAGGTGAACATAGCTACTTTGTTTTTCCCATAAAGGTTATTAAAGTGAAACTTAGATAAACAATTTAGAAAGTTTTTGGAATATCTCAATAACATCACTATTATGGTTCCATTTATGGAAGATATAAAAGACATGTTATCATGGGAAAATTTTTTTAAAGATATCATCAATCATAAAAGCAAACCTCAAGAAGATGGATTGGTAGCTCTTATTGAAGAATCACAAGTTATTTTGTCTAAGCCATTATCGAAGATTAAAGATCTTGGTTTATTTACTATTTGTTATATCATTAGTGGTACTTACTTTGATACTGCTTTATGTGACATAGGTGCAAGTGTTAATCTTATGCCTTACTCCATTTATAAGAGGATTGACGTTGGTGAATTGAAGCCAACTACCATGAGTCTATCTATGGCAGATAAGTCGATTAAATACCCAATTGCTATCTTAGAAAATGTGCCTACCAAGGTTAGAAAGTTTGTGATTTGAACAGATTTTGTTGTATTAGATATAGAAGGGGAACTCAAAATTCCCATTCTTTTCGGTATATTATTCCTTGTTACAGCTGGTATGGTAATTGATATAAGGAAAGGATATCATTAGAACTCAATAATGAGTCCATTGAGTTTAATGTCTTTAAGATGATGAATGAAATGTCACCTAAAGCTTGTGCTAGAATAGATGTTATTGATGAAATTCATAATTATGATGAAGAAGTATGGTATGAGTGTCTTGGGCTAAAACCATTGAAGATGTGTTTAACATAAAGGGCCAATGAAGAGAATGATAATGATAAAGCAGTATTTAATGTAAAGATGTTAGAGGCAACACCATACCTCTTATAGAAAAGATCTTTATATTTTGAGCCATTAAGGAAGAATGAAGATCCTAAGCCTACTTCACTAAGTGAGGAGCCCGACCTTGACCTTAGGCAATGGCCTTTCATTCTAATATGCAAATTTCTAGACCTTAGTTTGAAAAAGCCTTACATTAGTAATTCATCTCTTCTTAAAAAATGAGTTGAGACATTAAACAAGGTATTGCTTAGTCACAAGGTGCCATAGAGTACACCATTAATGACTTGAAAGGATTAAGTACTAAAATCTGGATGCATAGAATTATTTTATAGAATGGTGTTAAGCCTTTCATTGTGACTCATATGAGGCTAGCCCTACTCTTAAAGAAGTGGTTATGAAAGAAGTCATGAAATTGCTTGATAAGGGAATCATATATACTATAAGTGATATTAATTAGGTGAGTCCTATCCAAGTCATCCCTAAAAAGGGTGGCTTGACCATTGTTAAGAATGAATCTAATGATTTAGTACCCACTAGAACTATCATGGGTTGACGTATGTGTATTGATTATAGGAATCTAAATAAGGTAACTAGGAAAGATCATTTTCCTTTACCATTTATTGATAAAGTTTTAGAAAGTTTGGCCAAGTTTTCATTATTTTGTTGCTTAGATGGCCTTTGTGGTTTTATCAAATCCCTATTCATCTTGATGATCAAACTAAGACTACATGTACATGTCCATATGGTACTTTTGCATTTAGTCATATGTTTTTTAGTTTATGTAATACAACTACTATGTAACATCCTCAACCCAAATCATATGCATTTTAATTATGTTATATTTGAATATATGCATTAGATTAATGATTGTTTAGACATGTGAATTGGATAAGCACGTTAATGACACTTGCACCATTACATTTGGGACACTTAAACATATATGTAATGTTTGTATAGTTGCATGAAAAATTATCTTATATTATATACATGTTATAGCATCATAAATAGTGGTGTTATAAAGCTTATGTAAAAGTATAAGGAGCATCTAGGGACTAAAAGATGGATAGAAGTGCTTAAGGAGTGAAGAAGAGGGACTAAAAGAGGAAAAGTAAACTTCCAACCAATAGAAATTAAACACCATGATTTTATCTTCTTACAATAGGTTTACAAGTGGAATTTTCACCCTTTAGGATCAGAATAGAGAGATTAAATGTGAGGTACAACAAAGAAAGAGAGAGCGAAGGAAGAAAGAAAGAAAGGAAGAAGAAAAAGAAAAAGGAGAGGGAAAAAAGTGAGCTGCTTAGGAAAGAATTCTAACATTTTCTGATTCTGGGAAATAGGTAAGTTTATTTATCTTCTTCTTACATGAAATTAACTCCTCATGGCATGTTAATCATGCATGATTAGTAAGAATTATGGAGTATTTGAGGTAGAGCTTATGTATGGAAGTTGAAATTTAAAAGAAATAAGAGCTTATTGTGTTGGTTTTGATGTTAGAGCAGAATTTTGTACCCACGATTTCATAACCCTAGAATAGGAATTATGGAAAATGTTAAATATGAAAGTTGTATCTTTATGCCCCATCTAAATTCTTATGAAACAGTTTTGCTTGATTTGGTGTGTGTGAGGAGATATTGCTCCTTTATTAGGACTGGTTCACAACCAATCGAAATCACCTTAGTCTTTCTATTTTCATATATTTTGATGACATTATGTGTCGATTTAGACAAAGTAAAAAAAATGAAATTTGTAGGGTTATATCCCCTCTAAATACTTACAAAGCAATTTTGATTGATGTGTTGTGTGGAAAGAGATATGACTTATTGACTATGACTGACCCAGTACCTGGATGAAACCTTGTCAGTCTTTTAATTTTGTTTTCTAATAATTTGATGGCCATATATTTTGGAATTTGGTGATGTGCACAACTTGAAAGTTGTATATTCATATATAACTACATGCATGTAAAATGTGTTTTCCAAATTCAACATGGTTGCTGAGATATTTCCCCTTCATTATGATTGATTGATTGTCAATATGTTGAAAACCTGCTCACTCTGAGATTGATAATTTGTTTTGGTGACTTTATAGACTAAATTAGATAATGAGTAAAACATGAAAAATGTTCCTTTATGTGTTCTATAACTTATGGTTAATCATTTTTTCGATTGGATTTGTAAGATTTGAGGTATATCTTATAATGTAAGACCTACTCAGGCTTAGATGACATTGAAACAGGCCAAATCATAAAATTGACCATAAACTATGTAGTGTATATTTTAGACTGAATTTGGGATATGGTGTACCAATATATGTCTAGTTTAATTAAAAAAAAAAGAATCAGTCATTTGAATTTGTGAGTTAAAAGTAATTATAGAAACAACCTATCAAGTTCATGATATTTTACTAGAGCATATTTGCATAACAAGATGAAAATCTTACTTCGTCATCATGGATTGATTTGGTGTATTGAAATAGGTCTTCGAGGCATTGAAGATAATAGTGGGAATAAGCCAGGAGCATCCACGGCTTAATAAGCTTGAAGGAGGTAAGTAAATAGCTAATGGTACTATACGTGTGACTGGTTAAATTCCACAAACATATCTCAATAGAATGAAATGTTGTTTAATGAGATGATATTGATTAATACATTGATGAGAAGATAGTTATACTCTTGATTTATTTATTTTCATAAGACATTGATAAATTATGACTTGGGAATAGAAGTATGTGGTGATATGAACTACCAAAGTTATGGGTGTTGTTATTAGTCATTATATTACTGAAATTTTATTGGATTTATAGTTGATTAGTTGAAAGACTAATACTTGATGTTGTTGGGAAAACAACAATATTCATAGCCTGTGTGGCAATGATATATAATAACCTATATGGCAATAATATTTGACAGCCTGTGTGGCAATAACATTTGATAGCTTGTGTGGCAATTATATCAAAAGCCTGTGCGGCAATAATATTTATAGCCTGTGTGGCAACCAAAAATGAAAGCCTTTGTGGTAGTGATATCTATAACTTATGTGGCAAAAATTTATGATAGCCTATGTGACAATAACATTTGATAGCCTGTGTGGCTTTTAAAAGTAAAAACTCTTTATTTCGTGCATTGATATGATGATGAGTTATTTATATTTAAATCTTTGTTATATTATTTGAGATTGAAGTATCATTATGCATTTACTTACTGAGTATGCAAGCTCACTCTTTTGCATTAAATTTTCTTTCAGGAAGAGTAGACTAAAGATTGCATCTAGTTTACATTTCGAAGTTGTTGTCTAGCAATCTAATAAACGTTGCGCCAGTATGTAGCCAATTAGTATTTTAGTTTGTTTTGCCATGTATACTTTGTTGTAAATAGTCACTATGTTGTGAAACAAGATACTTAGTGTAAATTAAAAATAATAATAATAATTAAAATAAGGTCTTTTTAATGATAAATGGACAGAATGAGAGGATTTTAATGATGTTGTGTCACTTTAGTATTCCATGTTTTATGAATAAGTTAATGAACCTACTTTAGGAATTATTAGTAATTGGGATATCACATGCTACATTTCAAAGATGCATGTTTTCTATTTTTAGCGATCTAATTGATGAATGTGTCGAGGTTTTCATGGATGGCTTTAGTGTTTATAGTACTAACTTTTCCATTAGCTAAGCAATCTCTTTAAAGTGTTTGACAAGTGTATTAAGCATAAATTAGTTCTGAATTGGGAGAAATACCATTTCATGGTGCAAGAAGGAATTGTTTTAAGTCATATGGTATCTAATAGGGGTATAAAGGTTGACAAGGCCAAAGTACAAGTGCTTGCTAACTTGCCACCATAAAAGAATGTAAAGGATAAAAGAAGCTTTTTAAGACATGTCTGCTTTTATCGAAGGTTCATTAAAGATTTTTCTAAACTTGCCAAGCTGTTATGTAATCTTTTAGCAAAGGATGCAGTTTTTGAGTTGGACGAGTCGTGTTTTGAATTTTTGAGAAATTGAAAAAGACACTTATTTTAACTCAAATTTTGCAACCATTGGATTGGAACTTACCACACAAAATTAATGTGATGCAAACAATTTCATTGTTGCGATCATTTTAGGTCAAAGGAAAGATGGAAAGCCATATGTTATGTATTATGCAAGTGAGCTATTGGATACTACTCAAATTAACTACACAACCACAAAAAAAAAAAAAAAAAGCTTTTAGCAATTATATATGCCTTAGGCAACTTTAAGACATATTTGGTTGGTAAAAAAGTTATAGTTTATTCAGATCATGCAGCCCTCAAATATCTCTTGAACCAGAAAGATGCTAAGCCATGGTTACCTCACTGAATTTTAATGCCTTAAGAATTTGATTGGGAGGCTAGAGACAAAAAGGGTAGTTGTTAGACTATGTTATTCAAACCTAAGTCAAAGCTCTCTTTTGATCTTGAGAATATAGATTGAAAGTTTTAATGTCAATTTTAAGTATTGTTTTTACTGTTTATAAGAGTTATCTACTATGGTAGTCAAAATCTCCATCTTGTAAAAGAACATCCAAACTCACAGTCAGTATCCCTTAAATCGCGACTGCGACACTGCTATAAGAATGGATGAAGCTAGGTCAGAGGAATTCGCGGGCTAATTCATAGTCACGACTCAGCTAAAGGAGACTTGGTTGAATCACAAACGAATTAATGGTATGTATCACGCCTCAGCCGTGACTGCAACTTTCAAAGTGATTAAAGAGGGAAGCAAGTCCACAATTATAGCATGCTAAGTGTCCCAAGTATCTGTTAGAGAATAAAATTCACGAGAGCAACATTTTGGCAGCGACCACAATTCAAGAAGAAGATTCAAATAGAAGAATTCACGTCTTGAGTCACACTCTATACAAAGAAGAATTACGATCGCTACTTTTACGAGCAGTTAGAACATAACGACTATATTTTCCTAATGAATGAATGAAGAGTTGCCATGTGGACTAACCGTTAGACACAAACTGTATTTTCAGCCTCAATTATAAATTTGCGACCGTGAAAAGGTAGTAGCGACCATGACCTCAGCCTGACAAGCATTTAATGCTGAATCTGCCTAGCACATCTTAGAGATTTGTTTATAGTTTTAGAGTAACATCTCTTTAGTGGATATGAGTTATAATACTCCTCCAAACTGATGAAAATGTAAGAGAAGAACAATTGGCAGTGCCAAAACTCTTGCAAAGTTAATTTTCTACTTTAATTCCTTATTTTTTTATACATGTTTGATGTGAGCTTCAAACACCTTGTATAGGGTTTCAAAGTAAGCCCTTGAATAGAAAACTCTTATTTAGGTTTGAGAGTTAGCATAGTTATAAAACTCTTATATAGGTTGAGTATGAGCCTTAGAAAAAACTTGTAAGGTTTAGTATAAGCCTAAACATTAGGTTGAGTGTGAGCCTTGGGAAAACACTAGTAAAGTTTGGTGTGAGCCTAAATACTAAGTTGAGTGTGATCTTGTAAAACACTAAAGATTGAGTGAAATACCTAATTGGTGAATTAGTGAGTGGATGTAGGGTTAGTTAATACCCAAACTACTATAAAATTCTTGTTTTCATTATTTTCCTACCCTTTCTCTAAATCTTTCATTCTTGTATGCTTCCTCTAAAATCAAAAGTCCAAATTTGCCACCAATTCAACCCTCTCCCCCCCAATTTTTGGTGCACTAGGGCCAATAATTGATATCAGAGCCAAATTTTAATTCAAGCCTTAATTGTGTGAAAAAGGATCAATGGAGCAAGAAGGAGTCCACTCTCATCTTAATCCCCATTTTGATGGCAATGATTATGCTCTTTGAAAGCATAAAATGAAGATCTATCTTGATAACGATCTCATCAACTTATGGGATTATATACTTGAAGGGTGGAAGCCTCCAATAAAGATGGTTGAAGGAGTAGAGGTGGCAATTGAAAGAGAACAATGAAGTGAAGCACAAAGGAAGGCAAATGGGAAGAACAAGAGGGCAATGACTATTCTTCTAAGCTCCATGTCAAAAGAAAAAACTGGAGAAGTCCAACATTGCTAAACTGCACATGCTATATAGAAAGCACTAAAACCTATCATAAGGGCACAACTCTTGTGAAATCAAGTAGGTTGGAGATGTATGTGACAAAGTGGAAGTTTTTCATGATGAAAGACTATGAGAACATCACCGAAATGACAAATAAACTCCTCTCTATTGTCATAAACATGAAAAAGTTTGGAAGGATTCTTACCAACTATGAGGTAAACACTAAAATCCTCAAATCACTTCCATTAAATAAATTTGGTGTAAGAGCATGCAACATTCAAGAGTCCAATCCAGAGATTGGGAAAGTGCCAACTAATGTCCTCATTGGTAAGCTTCTCACTCATGAGATGGCTCTCAAGAAAGATGAAGAGATGAGGATGCTAAGAGAATAAAGACACAAATAGGAGAAGAAAGCTTTAGCCTTCAAAGCTCAAGAAGATTATTCAAGCTCAAGTGACTCAAATGAAATTGATAAAGAAGAAAAAGAGCTTGCCAAAATATCAAGAAGGACTAAGGAGTTAATGAAAAAGAGAAGAAAAAGAAGAATGCAAAGAAAGTCATCTTCCTATCATCATAAGGAAAATAAGAAGACCTTTAAGGCTACTTAGAATGATGATTCAAGTGATGAAGATGAAGATGGAGATGAACTAGCAAACTTTTGCTTCATGGCTTAAGAAGACTCCTCCAAAGAGGTAAGTACTTCTCCACACTCTTATAATGATTATGATGCATTTGATGATATAGATGAAGATCTATTAGAAGTTCTCACTTTGAAATGTGACAAATATAAGTCACAAATGAAACTTACAAGAAAAAATGTTCCAAACTAGATGATGAATTTAAATCTTTAAATGATATTGTAAGTGAGTTGAGGACTTGTAATGAAAAACTCAAAAAGTCATTATAGAGTCTTTTTAAGTCTTCATCCTCTCTTAACTCTTTGAGAAAGGAAAATGATTCTTTAAAGGATGAAGTTATATAACTTAGAAATTCCATCTCTAAATTTCATAAGGGGAAGGAAGCTTTGGATACACTTATTGTATCTCAAATACCTCCTTTAGTTAGGCTTTAATGAAGCCTCTTCACTTACTTCTTCACCCACTACACTCATTAGAGCATAAACAACTCAAACTTTATGTATTGAGGTCATGGGGAAGAGAGGTGCCCCTAGCATTAAACCACCTATGCCTAAGGGCGAAGGAAAGACCCCCTAAGGCTCAAGAGCTAAGGCTCAAAGAGCAAATCATGCTTATATGTACAACAAGAAGCATGCTTACCTACACAATCATAGAAAATTCTCTTCTACTTCTCATCACTCATGCACTTGCATACACTCTCACCACCCAAGTATGAGAAGTCCCCCATACTCATACTATGGTTGTGCATAGGAGAAAGACTCACAAGTCTAAGCTCTAATGTCATTATTGCATGAGATATGAGCATATCAATGTATTTTGCCACATTAGGAAGGCACAACTCAAATTGGAGAACCCTTCCAAGACTAACCCCTAAGGACCTAAGTATATTTGGGTACCAAAGCAAAGTGTTTGATATTGCAGGATGAGGACTGCTTCATCAAATTCTCATCATGGAAAATCTAAAGGTAAATGGAGATTGATAATGAAGAAGGGATAAAATTTAAAAGGTTATTTGGTATCAAGCCATGGATACTAAACTTGCAATGCATCCCTTATCCCTTATGTTTTCAAATTAATATATTTATGCATACATTTAAGGGGAGTTTTATTGCTTGATATATCTATGTGTTGACATGTTTGATTTGATTTGATTGATTGTGTGATGAGTTGAATCAATTCATTTTGCATTTGAGGTTTTCTACATTTCAAATGTTCAAATCAATCATAAAAAATCATATACTATACTAGGGCAATATATGACAATTCTTAAATTTCTAGCCCTAGTTTGTATGTTTAAGCATTTTTAAATGTTTTAATTATTTTATATTTATGTTATCCATTTATTTTCTTATGTGTCATATTGTGATCAATTGTACAAAATTACTTATGCTTGTTATTCTGATTTGAGTTTGTACAATTGATAAGTTTGTGATCATTCCCTCTTATATTCCTCATTCACTCTCTCTCTCTCTCTCTCTCTCTTATTTTCTTTTATTCTTCTCTTTTTGATCTAGACAAAGGGGGAGAGATAATGGACTGAATATATAAAGAGGAATTGACAATGATCTTATTAGAATAACTAAGGGGGAATATGGATTGAGGGGGAGCAATTTTATACTTAAGATTTGAATGACTTCAAAATCATTATCTTAGGAGCATACTTAATTGATTGTTTATCCTTTGCATATTCAATCTATATTGTCAAAATAAAAAAGGGGGAGATTGTTAGACTAGGTTACTCAAACCTAAGTCAAAGCTCTCTTTTGATCTTGACAATATATATTGAAAGTTCTAATGTCAATTTTAAGTATTGTTTTTACTGTTTATAAAAGTTACCTATAATGGTAGTCAAAATCTCCATCTTGTAGAAGAACATCCAAATTTGAGGTCGGTATCCCCTAAATTGGGATCGTGACACTGTTATAAGAATGGATGAAGCTAGGTCAGAGGAATTTGCGAGCTAATTCATAGTTGCGACTCAGTTGAAGGAGACTTGATTGAATCACAGACGAATTCGCGGTCTGTGTCACGCCTCAGTGGCGATCATGACTTTCAAAGTGATTAAAGAGGGAAGTAAGTCCACAATCATAGCATACTAAGTGTCTCAAGTATCCGTTGGAGAATAAAATTCGTGAGAGTGACATTTTAGGTAGCAACCAGGAATCAAAAAGAAGAAGATTGTCTTTCAAACAAAAGAATTCAAGTCTTGAGTCGCGCTCTGTACAAAGAAGAATCGCGATGGCGACTTTTGTGAGGAGTTAGAACACAATGACTATATTTTCCTGATGGACGAATGAGGAGCTGCCACATGGACTAGTCGTTAGACACAAATGGTATTTTCAGCCGCAACAGGAAATTTGCGACCGCGACTTCAGCCTGACAAGCATTTAATGCTGAATCTACCTAGCATATCTTAGAGATTTGTTTATAGTTTTAGAGTAACATCTCTTTGGTGGATGTGGGCTATAAATACTCCACCAAGCTGATGCAAATGCAAGAGAAAAACAATTGGTAGTGCTAAAACTATTGCAAAGTTAATTCTCTACTTTAATTCCTTATTTCTTTATACATAGTTTGGTGTGAGCTTCAAACACCTTATGTAAGGTTTGAGAGTGAACCCTTGAATAGAAAACTCTTATTTAGGTTTGAGAGTTAGCCTAGTTATAAAACTCTTGTATAGGTTGAGTGTGAGCCTTGGAAAACACTTGTAAGGTTTGATGTGAGCCTAAACACTAAGTTGAGTGTGAGCCTTGGGAAAACATGTTCGGTGTGAGCCTAAGCACTAAGTTGAGTGTGAGCTTGTAAAACACTAAAGATTGAGTGAAATACCCAACTAGTGAATTGGGGAGTGGATGTAGGTTTGGTTAATACCCGAACCACTATAAAATTCTTGTGTTCATTATTCTCCTACCTTTCTCTAAATCTTTCATTCTTGTGTGCTTCCTTTAAAATCAAAAGTCCAAATTTGCCACCAATTCAACCCCTCCTTTCTTGGTGCACTAGGGCCAACAATAGTGAAAACCTTGTAATGGATCATTTGTCAAGACTAGATCAAGAAGTGTTAAATCAAGATGATGGAGTACCTATTCATGAGATGTTTGTGGGAGAACAAATATTTAGCATTATAAGTAAGGAAGTTTTATGATTCACCAACATTGCAAACAACTTAGTGAGTGGTGTTTTACTTTACAATATGGATTATCATCAAAGGAAGAAATTCTTGAGTGACGTTAAACACTACTATTAGGATGAACCCCTAGTCTTTAAAAGATGTGGGGATGTTTTGATTAGAAGATTTGTTCCACATGATGAAGTACAAGATATATTGAAGCACTATCATTCTATGGATGTTGGTGCCCATTTTGGTGCATCAAAGATAGCTTCAATCAGGTTTTTGGTGGCTTACATTCTTCAAGGATGCTCATACTGTTGTTCTTTCATGTGATCATTGCCAAAGTACTAGAAATGTAGGAAGACAACAAGAGATACCTTTACAAGGTATTTTAGAGATAAATATTTTTTATGTTTAGGGAATAGACTTCATGGGTCCTTTTCTAAGCTCTTTGAAGAATAAGTACATCTTAGTTATGGTAGATTATATCTCCAAATAAGTTAAAGCTATAACATCCCCTACTAGAGATGCAAAGATTGTTAAGATTTTTCTTAGGAAAATCAGATTTTCAAGGTTTGGTACTCCTAAAGCCCTATAAGTGATGGTGGATCTCATTTTTGCAACCATATCATTGAGTCATGGCTAAAGAAGTATGAAGTAAGACATAAGATAGCTACTCCTCACCATCCATAAACAAGTGTCCTAGTTGAAGTAAGTAATCGAGAACTTAAATGAATTTTTGCACTAATGATTCCTAGTATAAGGAAAGATTGGGCATTGAAGCTTGATGATGCTTTATAGGTATATCATACAATGTTTGAGAATCCCATTGGGTTAACTCCTTATTAGTTGGTGTATGAGAAATCTTGTCATCTACCAGTTGAGTTGGAACATAAGGTGTATTTGGCTACAAGAGCTTTGAACTTTGATCTCACTAAGGCAGGTAAGAATAGACTTTTCCAGCTTAATGAATTAGAGGAATTAAGAGATAATGCCTATGAAAATGCAATGATTTATAAGGACCAGACTAAGAGATGGCATGACAAACACATTATAAAGAAGGAATTTGATGAAGGTTAGCTTATTCTCTTATACAATTCAAGATTGAAGTTGTTCCTAGGTAAGTTGAAGTCTAAATAGCTGGGACCATTTCAAATAGTGCAAGTCTCTCAACAAGGTGCGGTTAAGATAGTCAATGCTACAAGTGAAATTTTTAAGGTAAATGGATATTGACTTAAGCCCTATGTTCCTATAGACCAAATTGATAGAGGGATTACAATCCCTTTTACATTAACACCCTAAACCATCGAGGTACATTTTCATACTTATATTCTTTATCCTAAAAAATTTTTCTTCCCTTCACCATTATTCTAATTTGTTCACTTCCTTTCATTTTTACCATATTAAGGTTTATAACACATCACATTTTCATTTGGTGGAATTAAATATTTTTTAAAATAAAATTAAGAAAGCATAAAAATATGGAAGACTAGCTTGTATTGAGTTGAGATGGGTATGCTAACTCGTCACAGCGACCTACACAGAGACCTAGTATGCCAACTCGCTCCATCTGTGCTGAGTCAGGACTGCCACCTCCTCCCTGTAGTTTTCTTCTTTTAACATTTCCACCATTTTAATCTTTTCCTCTAGTTTAATTTTACTAGTTTTCAAAAATAACTATTAGTTTTTAGTTTTTACATTTTAAGACATATCTACATTCTTCTACCCATACATAGTTTTTATCAGTTTTAAACTCAAAATTGAAAGGTTATGACCTTTCCTTCCAAAAGTCATAACTTTTCACCTTTTTAACTTCCCTCCATTTTTCTATTTAACTCTCATCTTCCACAATAACTCACATATTTCTACCACACTTAATTTTTAAATTTTTCATTTTCTCTATTTCATTCTCTACTCTCTTTTCATAAATTCTCTACACCTATATTCTTCCATCATTTATTTTTTTTCCTTTCTTTTTCATTTCTCTACAATCATTTCATATTTTTTACCTTGTCTATTCTTTACATTTCTTTACTCATAAATCATAGGGAGAAACAAAGGTTTTTCATCATCAATGCCTTAAATCACCATAAGGAAGAAGAAGAGAACCTAGTCAATGCCTATGAAGCCAAGTTTCTTATACTTACACATGAAGAAGGTGTAAGGTTTACTAGTCTTAAATTTAGAGAAATTGTGGCTTTTAAGTATACTCCATCTTCTCTTTTTCATGATATTGGCATGCATGATTATTTGCCACAATTGTTATCTTCATGTGGCCTTAAAAAATTTTATTTCTATAGATGAACACACATATGTTGGCTTGATCACTGAATTTTACACATCCTTAGACCTTCATCCAAATGATTCTCACATTCTAGAATTTAGGATGTTAGGAGAAAAGTACCAACTCACATATGCATTCATGCATAAGCATTTTGGGTTTAAAAGGATGGTATTTGTACTGTGCTTAAAAATTTTGATGTTGATAAGTTTTGGACTTTCCTAATGGATTGTCAAACATCATTTAACCCTATAAAGGGTAAAGCCATGTTTATTAAGGATCTTACATATTGGCTCTGCATAAAGTACTTGCATGTGTTATTTTTCATAAATCAGAGTGTAATTAAGTTTTATCCTAATAGATATTTTTTTATGCATTCATACTAAATAACAAGTTTGTTAGACATATTGGATTTTTAATCAACTTTTGGCTTGTGTTGCACGTAAGGATAACCTTCTCAGCCATGGTCATATAGTCACTATTATTGCTAAGGCTTTACGTGTGAACTTCGATACTTTGACTCGTGTTGTTGAATGCTCTTATTTTACCAAGCAAGCTTTCATATGAGGAAAAGTTATATATGCCAATTTTTCAATTGATTCTAATGAGAATAAGATCATGTTAGAAGATGTTGGAACCATTATCACCACTACAAGTTGCAAAAAAGGAGATTGAAGTGGATGTTTTTCACAGAGTTCATGAGGAAAATGTTCATCAAGAGGTTGCCCATGTTGAGACAATGCCGACACATGAGGGCCCAAGTGCTTCTAGTAGTGAAGTTGTACTATGATAGTAAGTTTTTGACAACCAAAGGGAGATTCAAAGACAATTAATTGTTACAGAGACTTACACCCATGAAATCAAAAGGTATCAATAAAGGATGGACTACAAGATGAATCAATTTCTCGCCTATTATAGTTACAACATTGAGTCACCTCTACCATCACCTTAAGAGGATTAAGGGAGTTCTTCCTTTCCCTACTATGTATTTTTGGTTTTGGGATTCATATTGAGGGAAATGTGAATTTTTAAGTGTGGGGGAGGGATACATATCTTTTATTGTTTTCTTTTATTGCTTTTTAGTTTTATGTTTTAAGAGAAATAACCTACGCTATATTTTCACCTTTTAAAGGTGTTCATAACTTCTCCATGTTTGTTTAATAATTTTGTAAGCATGAGTTCATATTGGTTATAAATTTGGATAGCTTTTTCATATGTTAATAACTAGCTTTCTATGTTCAATTAGTAAAGTTTTGAGTTTCATTCTAGTATGAGGTTTAAGATTATCTTTTTGTCTATTATTATTATTTTCAAAATATAGAGAATATTTAGTCAATCTTCTAGCTATAACTACACTTAGATGTTAAAGACTGAAGCTTGGTTTTTAAGGACCAAGGTAGCTTTAAGGAAACTATAGCCATAACATGGATAACTAACTTTTCAGTAATGGATGACGACATAAAATAATAATGAAAAAAAAGCTCAAGTATTCCTTTAACTTCATATTATAAAGTTATGAATATGACAAAGTCGCTTGTTGATATGATGCATGTTGAGTAAGTTTTGTGTAATTGAGTATGCTCCTTATTTGCATTCAATTGAGTATGGTTGACATCACAAGTATTATGCTCTAAAATGTCTAAAAATTCCATAAGAATTTGTTGGTTAATACATGTGCTTATTCCTTGTCCCACCATAAATAGCTACTACCCTTCTTATAAGTCCTAAGTTTATGGAATGAAAGTCTTTATCCATGGTTTGGCTAGCACCTTAACTTTGTGCTCTTGGTTTTGTTCTTAATAACTTGTGACAAATTGTCAACCTTATTACTTATACTATAAGACTCAGTTTGTTTTGTCATTATTGAGCATTAAAAGTTTGTTGTTAATCTTTTTTCTTAAATTTTTATGGTTTGTGATCGAGATGAGTATGCTAGTGTGATTGCTTTTAAACTTGGAGAAGTAATTCTAATTTGTTTTTATTTGGATCTTTGTTTCTTTCTTGAGGGCAACCAAGGTCTAAGTATGGGAGATCTTGATGTGGTGTAAATTAGTATAGTATTTTAGGGCTTTTATGTATATGGTTCTTTTTTTAAAGTGTTTTTTTATCAATATTATCCATGATTTTAAGCATAGTTCTTTTTATCAATATTGTCCATGATTTTAAGCATAGTTCTAATTTTATAGTTCTTATGTAAGTTTCATGTTTTGTAGGCCTTTTCAAGCTTAAATTTTGCATACAAGTGCATTATGGGACCTTAGACTGAAAAATAAAGCAAAATGAGTAAGGAAGGAAAAAGTTAGTCTGCCACCAATAGTGACAGACTGTGCTAAGCTGGTACATATAAGAGCTATGCCGAGTGGACCTTAAGTCGGCACCAGTGTCGAGTAGTTATAATATCCCTTCATCACAACCTTTTGTGAAGGCAGCTCTTCAAAATGGGTACGACTTGGGGTAATTCAAGGCTTACAAATACATGGACTTAGCCTTCATTTTACATCAGATGTCATTCGTAAAACATTCAAGAAAAAATAAGAAGTGTTAGTTTAGAAAGGGAGAGTTAGTTATTTGTGAAAGGAAGCATTTTTCCAAGTTGGAGTTAGTTTCCTTTGGAGTTCCAGTAAAAGTCTAACCTTTTTAAATAGTGAAGACCTCTTTAGATCTTCATCTCATTTTTCTCTTCTTATCTCTTTTTATGTTCTCTTATTCTTTTGTCTGCCTTCTTAATTTAATCATGTATTTAGGCTAAGTTGTATGGACTAGATTGCACAATTATATGTAACAATGAATTGATAGCTTTTCTTTTCTATGAATGAATTCAAATTTGAGTTTGATTGTGAATTATTATTGTTGTAAATGACTGATCACCATATATGGTGTGTTAGTCAAGGATTCATAATGAGAGTTAGCTTTTTTGATAAAAAAAACGAATTAGATTAGCTTTTTTTATAAAAAAAATGAATTAGATTAACTGAGGTTAAAAGTATTAGACTCGAGAAAGAAAATTTACTCCAAGTGGTTTAAAGGATTGGCATGAAGCATGAATTCTATGTTTACAAATTATATAAAATGCGAGAGTGAGTATAGTTCTATTTATAGACATCTTCGGTTGACTTAGAGATAAGCACTTAAAGGCATAAGGTTGATTCTCCAATCAATTCATTCTACAACACTTCATAATCATTGGTTGTTTCCTTAAATATGTGTTATCTAGTTTGATGTGCATATATATTTCATTTATATTGTTATATTAGTTTAGTTTACCCTATTCTTTGATTTACTTTGTTATCCTAGACATCTAGAGTACTTAGTCATCTAATACTTGATTCACTTTGCTTCCCTATGGACCAACCTTTTACTTACACTATATTAAGAAGGGATATATATATATATATATATATATATATATATATATATATATATATATATATATATATAGAAAAACACACACACACACACAAAATATAACAATGCTCAGTGAGAGATCATGTTTATGTATGTAAGGATAGAGAAATAATTTATAGTTCAAA
>CATIWR010148206.1:0-62444 GCA_949677035.1 Omphalea diandra
ATATATATATATATATATATATATATATATATATATATATTAAAAAAAAAGATCTTCCTTCAATGATCATCTATAAACAAACTTAAATAGAACTGCCTATTAAAATATACAAGACAACATTATCATCAATAACAACTACAACATAATAAACACAAGTAATGACAATGGGAGTATATGAAACTTTACACTTTCAATATCAAAATAATAATTCTTTTCAAATTTTTATTAAATATAAAACGAATCTAATGTAAAGTATCGTCAACAAATTTCTTTATTTTCGATATTAGCCCTAAGGCAAAGTCAATAAAGTTTGTGCCTAAGCCTTAAAGAAAAAAAAGCTCTTTCATTTTTTCTTTAAGCTTAAGCCTAAATAAATGGGAAATGTCTCTTATTTTTTCTTTAAGCATTCAAAAATTATGGTTTCAAAAAAAAGCTCTAAAGGAGTCCAATTTTTTTCAACTATTAAATAGAAAAATTAAGCCCAAAAAAATTCAAAAGGGGTCTAAAAGTTTTTTCTTTTTAATTATTAAAGAGAATTTTTGGGTCTAAATATGAATCTAATTTCCTTCATTAGATAAGAGATTAAAAAAAGGATTTCTTTTGCCCTAATTTTTTCTTTAATTGTTGAAAAAATTAAGAGGCTCCTTTAGAGCATTTTTTGAGCCCCAACAAATTTTTTTTTCTTCGATGCTTAATAAAAAAAATTGAGAGGCCATCGTTTTTTAGGTCTTCAGGTTGACTTGCATAATGTCACAAACAAATAAGCCAACACATAATCTATCAATTAAATAAGTAAATTGAGGGTTAATTTCACCTACCGTTCCTTAATAATGAGGACATCTATATAATGGTCCCTAAATGAAAGAGTGTATTTCAAAAATCATTCAAGTACTCAATAGTTAATATAAAAAGTATTTCCAACTGAAAAAGTGGCCTAAGATGCCACCTCATCACCACGTATAAAACATTTCAAATAAAGAAATACCTCACCCCACTAATTCTCTCTCTCTCAAATAGCCTATTATTCGACAAATTGAGTTGATTTAACTTCAAATTTTGCAATCCAAATGGGATTTTCTCTTAAAACCAATTATTGGATAAATCAAGATAGTTAAGCACAAGCAATCTTTCAATTTCCTTAGTAATCTTCCCTAAAAACTCATTTTTTGCCAAATCAAGCTTGTTTGTTTTCTTCCAAGTATCAATCCCACTTGCCAACTCACTAGGTAACATATTACTATAAAGAACCAAACTCCCTAGCTGCTTCAAACTCATTATGCTATCGGGCACAAATCCACTAAACTCATTCCCACTTCCATAAAATGATCTAAGATTTTATAATCACCCAATCTCCTCTAGTATGTGTCTATTAAATTAGTTATTATCTAATACCAAAGCGTTAAATTTGTTGCACTAGCAATGGACTTACCAATATGATCTGATTTTGAATTATACCAGGTCAACAAAGCACACATGAGGTAGGCCCCAAAACCCATAAGGGAATTTGTTTGACAACTGATTGTACCCTAATCTGTCAAACATTCACTTAAAGAATTTTGTATTTGAGCCGAGAATGAGTTGTATATATTAATAGATCCTCTAACTCCCTTTTTTTGCCCTTAAAGTGGTTGATATTTGGCACACAAATTGATTGTTAGACATGTCCAACCATCTCAATAATGAGTGTTTTTATTGAGATTTTATGGCAACTCACCGATGAGTTAGTTACATAAGAGTATGAGTTCACATAACTAAGTTAAGATCGCAGTGCTTGCTAGTAACCTCCCTTCAACTGGTTCTCGTAAAGATTGAGACTTTATATTGAGTGTTTTTTTTATTCAAAATATTATACATATGACAAAAAGGGTTTTTTTTTTATTTTAAATGTTGTACACGTGGCTGCGGTGGCATCTTAGACCATTTTTTTTAGCCAAAAATACTTTTTTGTTAACTGTTGGATACTTTAAGGATTTTTTTTGACACACTTTTTCATTTAGAGACCTTTATGTAGATGACTTCATTATTGAGGGATGGTGGATAAAATTAACCCATAAATGGACAAATGTAAACACATGAATTACTCATAAGAATTTCTCATGTATGGTAAGATCATGATCAACTTACAGGGTATAATGACCAAGTTGAAAACCAATAATGCGGAATGAAAATAGATGAACTATTGCAAATCTTATAAATTAAATTTTCATAAAGAAGTTCTATATCTATTCAAATAGGATTTCTTTAAATCTTTTAATGAAACTGCATATCCATTGCAAGCATTAGATGATACGTGTTCTTCTAAAATTTGATAAAATAATTTTGGATTGATGATCTATTAGATGTAAAATCTTTATAACGATCCATATTAAAGCCAATTAAGCTTTTGAGTGTACCCTTCTACCTTTGCCAACATTGCAAATAACTTTATTGCTCCTTTACCAATCCTATCATCTCTCAATCCTTAAGCTCTAAGCAGTCAAATTGATATCTAAAAACAACACCACTATCTCTATTAGTTTTCTCCTTCTATGATGAAGAAAGTCTTCAATATGTTTAGCTTTAAGGGGTTCATCTAGAGGGACTTCTAGCTTATCACTTTCCTTTAATTCTTCAATTTGTGACTCTTCAGATATTCAACATCTTGAGAGATTTTTGGCTAATCAGTTTCATTTAATTCTTCAACTTATGGCTCTTCAAGATGTTTAGCTTATAACTCTTAAAAGTGTTTGGTTGGCTTATGTTCAATTGGCTTGTGTTTAGTTGGAGGCTCATGACACTGTTCAACATGTAGCTCTTATTTAACTTAAATTACTTCTATATTATCTTCTTCTTCTTTAATATTAAGCTTATGATTTTGATGTCTTAAAGTGTAAGATTTAAGGTGCCCTTTCCTTTCTCCTCAAAATCCATTCAAAATGTTTACAACATTTTTATTGTGAAGTTATATTAACACTTGTATAAATTGCTCTCAACATCATTGAGCCAAACATACCAACAGAGAACATGGAGAAGATGATGGCCAATTCCAACTACAAGATGGAAGAAAGGACTGTTACGGAGGTAAACAAGTATGTCAATGAAATTCTAAATAAATGAGAGACTTCTACTAATCAAATTGACAAAGGAAAAGCACCAATGGAAGCACCCTAACCTGTGTTGATTGATGATGTTCTATTTGGGATGAAAGAATACCATGAAAGTAAGCTTACTAAGGAGATGGGAAGTACAACTGCCATTCTGGACAAACCCTCAAAAAGTGAGAAGGACAACACTTATTTTGATGACTTTGCCAAGCAGTTGGAAAAAATACAGAAGCCTTAAACGCTAAAGGTTTGGAAAGCCTTAGGTGCTTATTTTTGTATGCATGAGCTGCCTAAGTTCATAAGAACTTATAATGCGAAGAACCATGTCCATTTGCATGTGTTAATTATGAAGGCATCTAGGGTCTCAATGGACACTATGTTAGAGTGTTTTGAACTATCATTGGAAGGGTCCGCTAAAACCTGGTACTTCAATCAACCAAAGACTGTCACGAAAGATTAGAAAGAGTTGGTTGAAGCTTTTGAGAAACACTATGTATGTAATTCAAATCTAGGCATCATACTTTAAGATTTAGAGTCTTTGAAACAAAAGGCAAGTAAGAGCTTCATCTAGATATTGAAAGAAAATGACTTCAGAGGCAACCATAAGGCCTACAAAGAGAGAATAGTTCAAAATGATTATAAAAGGGGCTTTGCTTGGTATTGGCACCAAAATCAAAGGAATGTTTGGTTAGAAACTTTGAAGACCTTCAAGAGGTGGGTTTGCAAGCTAAAAAGTTATAATCCCAGACTAAAAGATAGTATAGGGGGAAGAAGAGGTGCCTCGTCTCAACCTCAGACCGAGGGGAACAAGACAATAGATGTTAAAGTAGTGAGAGCACCATGACAGTTTACAGATTTAGGGATGCCTCTTTCTAAGGCATTTGAAAGGTTGCAGAAGAAGGGAGTGTTGAAGCCTTTAACACTAAGACCACTGCCTAATCCACTACCCAGAGGGTATGATGCCAATGTTTATTATACTTTTAATCAAGAAGCTGGTCACAATACTGATGCTTGTTACAGATTGAGATATGAAATCTAAGATCTTATGGACAATAAGATAATAGTTTAGCTAAACCCCAAAAGTCCTAGCATTATAGGGAACCTTTCCTAGACTGTTGTATTATTCCTCTCTAAGTTAGGGGACATTCATGATAGATTATGAAATTCCTGAGGACATTGTTATTATTACTATTGAAGAGGTCGCAAGGGAGGGTCTAATTATTTGTACTATTAATCCTTAGGAAAGTTCATATAAGGAGACCAAAGAAGGAGGGAAATGATCCAGCTATAGGAGGAGTGTGATGAAGAGAAAGAGAGTAAGTAGGTGAGCCATGTGACACGTAGCAAGAAGTACTATCCTAACAGATAAGTTCTTAAGGAAATAAGGGTTGAGAAGAGGATAGATGAACCTACTATGAAGAAAAAAAAGGACGATAATCCCATTATGAAATAACTTAAGAAAATGCCAACACAAATACATGTATGGAAGTTGATTATCACCTCTCAAGAACATAAGAAAGCGATTGTAAAAGCTTTATCAAGCTTAATCATTTGCAGTGAAGCTATTCAAAAGGATGTTTTCGTATTAGTGACTCACAAAGGCAAAATCACTTTTTAGATAATGATCTACCACCAAAAGGAAGGGATCACAATTTGGCCTTTTCATTTGTGCTTAGGTAAAGGGGAGACGCACGCTATATATGATGGTCAATGATGGATCTGGGATTAACATTTGCCTAGCTAAGTTATTGCACAAATTTGGTTTGTTTGAGAAGGATAGGCTTCTAATAGTGCCATTTGGAACATAATGATAGTAGAAGGCTAGCTACAAGTATGTTCAAGACCATGGAAAAAACAGGAGTAGTCAAGACTATGGTGGAGGTCACAATCTTGGACATTCCAATCATTTTCTCATTATTGTTAGGAAGACCATGGTATCATTTGTTGGGTGGTATGCCTTCCACTATTCACTAGAAAGTTAAGATTCCTTACAAAAGGGAGATCATCACCATCTATGCTAAGGTGGGTGAAATTGAGTTAGCTTTAAGCATGGTTGTTTCATATCTTTGAGGATTTCAGGTTGCATGAGTCATAGTTAAATGGGTTGATCAAAAGGTGATGAGGATTATGAAGAATATGAACTTTATTTCAGGATAGAGGTTAGGAAAGAATTCCACTGACATACTAAAATTTTCAAAGAACCCCACCCAAACTACAAGGAAAGGGCTAGAGTATTGTGGTGAGTAATCAAAGTTAGGAGTAAAGGACTTGAGCGGGCCTCTATCAGATTTCTTTATGAAAGAAGGGGAGGTTGCTAAGAAGTTTAAGCCAAAGATGACTGAAAAGGGAAAACTATTGGGTGAGGATCTAGATGAACTCGAGAAGGCTTTCTTTCAACTAAATGTTGGTAAATTGGGATATTGGAATTACCAAGACTCATTTGAAGAAGAGGATGGGAAGAAGAGAAAGAAGAAAGGGAAACATATTGTTGGGACAAAAAATGATCAATAATTAGATCAATTTATGGTTGTCTATAGTTCTCAGTCTATCTAGCCATAAAAGGATAAGAAAGAAGATCATTAATGAACAGAAGCAACAATATGTGTTGGAACATGACTTTTTGGTCATTGGGGAAGATTATGCAATGAAGGGATCTGACTTGATAAAGTAGAGCGCATGCTTCCTAGACCTAGAATGAGAGGACACCGGGTGGTGCAAGTTCACTGAAGTTGCTTACACTGGGATAAAGTTGGAGGATATCGAAAGCATGATTGTGAACTCTATTAAGGAAGTAAGTGGAAAGAAAATGAAGAACTTTGTAACTAAAATTGAACTTACCATGGTAGATGGTTTAACACATTGGGCAGACTTTCTGAAGATTGAGATAGGGCATGATTGGATGGAATAGAGATTTGAAAAAGTTGTCAAGGCTAGCATTGGTACAAAGAAAGGGAAAGAGACAAATCCTATACAAAAAGTTAATCTTGGGGTCTAACTGATGAAACAAAGGGTGCAGAAGAGGAAAAGGCTCAGGCCAATAAGACTCCAACCAACCAACCAGATGAAGAGGACTTTCTTGCCACTATTGATGTTTTTGTTTCCAGTCTCTTTAAGGACAATGATATATTTCTTTCTAAGTTTAAGGCAATGAATGATGAGTTTCCTTACTTTGTGATGTGTTTCTTAATGATAATGTGCATGGCATGCATCATTTCATGAGCATATTTGACATTAATTTTATGCATACCGCTACATTTAATCTCAAAACACAAAAAACTCCAAAGATCTTGCTCATTGCCAATGACGTCACACTAGAGGAATGAATGAAGTTTGAGTAGTTACTTAAGAAATATCAAAGGGTTTTTTCTTGGACATATGAAGGCATGGCAGGGGTTGATAGGCCAATTAAGTAACACAAAATTCTAACCTACCCACACATAAGCCTAATGAAACAGAAACTAGGAAGGATGAGGCTCGAGTAGGCCTAGTTGGTTAAGGAAGAAGTAGCAAAGCAGTTGAATGCCAAGTTTTTAGAGGTGGTAGACTACCTAGGGTGGTTAGCAAACTTAATATTGATACCAAAGAAGGATGGAAGAGTAAGAATGTGCATTGATTATAGGGATCTGAACAAAGCATGCCAAAAGGATGATTTCATTTATTATATATTGACATATTGGTTGATAGCACCGCAACGTGCGTTATATATTCCTTCATGAATGGGTTCTCTAGGTAAAACCAAATTCTCATGGCCATCATGGAAAAGGTAAAGATAACATTCATCATGGAATAGGGGATGTATTGCTATAAGGTGATTTCATTTGGGTTGAAAATGCAAAAGCAACGTACCAGTGAATGACGAAGACCTTGTTGTATGACTTAATCCATAAAGAAGTGGAAGTGTACATGGATGACATGATGATGAAGTCAGGAACAAGGGAAGGATGTTTTAAGGCTCTACGTAAGTTCCTAAAAAGAGTCGATGGGTACAACTTGAGGTTGAATCTGAAGAAAATTGTGTTTGGAGCTAACCTTGGTAAGTTGTTAAGACATATGATCGATGAGAAATACATTGATATAGATCCCAATAAGATCAAGGAAATTCAATACATGCTAGTACCTAAGATAGAAAAGGAAGTACGAGGCTTTTTAGGCCACTTGCAGTATAACAACAGGTTTATAGCGAGATTGACCCCATCTGTGAACTTATTTTAAGTTTCTAAGGAAAAATTAATCGATGGAATGGAATGAATAATGTCGAAAGGCCTTCTAGAGAACAAAAGATTATTTGACGAACCCACCAGTATTAAAGCCATGGAGGCCCAGGAAACCACTAACTTTGTATCTGACTATGGAAGATAGTTTTGTAGTTGTCATGCTAGCTTAAAAAGGTGAAGTGGGAAGTGAGCACACAATATATTACCTCAGCAAAAGTTGTTATCTTCTGAGGAGAAGTACAATCAGGTAGAGAAGACATGTCTAGTGCTACTCTAGGCAATGAAGAAGTTGAGGCACTACTTTCAATTCCATTTAGTAGAGGTGGTTTCAAAGCTTGATCTAGTTAGGTACATATATAAGGCCTTTCTCTGACTGGGAGATTAGTAAAGTGGTTGATCATGTTGACTGAGTTTGATATTAAGTATGTAACTAAGAAGGTGATTAAAGGGCAGGTAGTTTCATAGTACTTGGCATAACAACCTATTAAAGAAGGAGAATCTGAGCTTCCCTAATTCGTAGATGAGGTTTAGGAGCAATTAAGCCCCAAGGATGGAGAGTATACTTCAATGGACCTGTAAATAAGAAGGGGGTAGGCTTATGGCTAATTATGATTTCGCCTAAAAGAGAACTCTTTCCTGTAATTAAAAAAACATGACTACAAGGTGACTAATAATATGGCTGAGTATGAAACATGTATGGTAGGAATTGAACTCCCAAAGCAAATAAGGGTTAAGGTAGTGGAGGTGTTTAGGGATTCACTATTAGTTATTGCATGGATAACAAACAAGTGGGAGTTGAAAGAAGAACATTTGGCCCCATACCTGAAACATGTGAAAGGGTTGATGCAGAATTTTTAGAGTCATATTTCATCATCTACCAAGAGAAGAAAACACAATGGTCGATGTCATGGCCACTTTGGTTTCTGTTTGGGATGGGCATAAAATGATGCCTATGAAGCCTCTCATTACACTCAAATCTAGAATAGTGTGTTATGTAGATGCAGGAGTAAGGCAAGTGTCAGTGGTAAATTGCTCTTGGAATTTTGACATATAAAGATATTTAAAAGAAGGCAAGTACACCAAAAGGGTTGAGAAAAAGGAAAGGATATAATTCGAAGGGTGTCTTTGCAGTTTATGGTTTACAATGGCATAGTATATAAGAAAATGCCTAATAGAGTTAATGTGTGATGTATGGTTGAAGAAAAGGCCCACAAAGTTATAAAGGAGGTTCATTGTGGGAGTCTGCAATCCCCATATAAATAGCAAAGAAAATTTTGAGATTGGGATATTACTGGACTACTATAAAGCATGACTGTATATAAAAGGTTCGGAGTTGTTGCCAATGTCAGATTCACGGTAGCTTCAATCATTTGTTACCAACAGAGCTATAGAATTTAACCTCTCCATGGCCATTTCTAGAATGGGGCATTGATATGATCAGGGAAATTAGGCCAGCGTTTATAAAAGGACACATGTATATTATGGTAGCAATAAATTGCTTTTCAAAGTGAGTAAAGGCTGAAGCCTTTGGTAAGCTAGAGGCTAAATAAATGGCACGATTCATTGAGAAAAGCCTAATCTGTCACTATGGCATGCCACAACATATTGTTATGGATGATGGAGTTCATTTCCAGGTAGAGGTCAAGGACACATTAAGAAAATATAGGGTGATCTAGCATAAATCATCATCTTACAAACCACAGGTTAACGGAGCAGTGGAAGCAATGAATAAGAATGTTTAAAACATCTTTGCCAAGATAGCTAAAATGTATAAGGATTGGTATGAGAAGTTGCCAATTGCCTTATGGGTTATCGAACTACAACAAGAGTATCAACTGGGATGACACTGTACTCTCTTCTGGTGTATGGGGTGGAGGTAGTGTTGCCAATTGAATTAAAGGTAAAACCCCTATGGGTGCTGTTGGAATTTGGCATCCCTGAGTACTAATGGCTAAGAAGCAAGTTCGAATAGTTGGCCCTACTAGATGAAAAGAGATTGAAGGCCTTATACCACATCCAGTTATATCAAGCCTAAATGGCTCGTGCCTTCAATAAGCAAGTTAAACCAAGCATGGTTAGAATCAGTGATTTAGTGTTGAAGGCAATCTGACTGCAAACTCAAGATCCTCTAGGAAATTTCAAGCCAAATTAGGAAGGCTCCTATATGGTCAAATAAATATACTTAGGTGATTTGGTGAAATTAACAAATATGGATGGGAAAGAATTCACTGAGTCGATATATCTAGACCGACTAAAAAAGTATTTTGTGTGAGGTGTGAGAAAAGTGAAAATAACTTGCTAACCAGAAAAGGCAGCTTAGGCAAAAATTAGGGCATAAATAATAATAAAAAAAAAGAGATAAAATGGCCAAAGTCGAGAGAGTATAACTAACCATTATGGGACCATTGACAAGACAATTGGGCAACGACAAAGAAGGCAAGGATGTATGACTGGAGACTCAACAAGACAAAGACATTGAGCAAGATAATTAGATAATCTAGTGTGCCAATGTTAAATGCAGAAGTCATGCATTTAATTAATATGTAATGTGCAAAGTGTAAATGGTTAGTGTTAAGCATAATACCAAGCGGAAATGTGTTTGCATAATCAAAATGAATTCAATCATACATGTCTTTTAACTAGAATTAAATATAAGACAAATTTTCTCTCATAAATGGTCATTATTTGCTATAGGTTATGCAACCATACCATATAGTCTACATCATCATCAGGTCGAAGGTCTTGACTAGTATAAAAGTCATAAATAATGGTCCAAGTGGCCTCGACTGTATCTAAGAAATGCTGGGTCAGAGGGCCCTCGATGAATAAAGGGAAAAACTGTACCTTGAACTGGAGAGTGCTGAACTGGTGGCATACACAAGTCAGATCATAGAATGTGCTTAAAGACAAGGCTAGAAGAATGGCACAATCTCTGTAAGTCTTCAGAATAACACAATATAGGTTCCACTAGGGATAGTTCCAGCGAATGTCGTAACAGTAATATGGGACATCCACTCAGCACATTTGACCTTAGTAGTTATTGGTTTAGTCAGGTGATTGTTCGAGTGATGTTGCAGATAGTAAAGCCTTGCATCCATGGTTGGTGTAGCCAATAGACCCAATCTCTCTTGTAGCCATATCTGAAAATAAAAATAGAAAGAAAGAAAAAGAGAAAAGAGAAGAGAAAAATAAATATGCTCATTAGGTTGAAATCCCAAAAGAGCGACTTAAGAAAAATTAAGTAGCTCACTAGATTAAAAACCCATAAAGGCGATCCAAGTAAAAGTTAGGGCAATAAAAAAAAAGAAAAAAGAGAAGGAAAATGGCTACAAGAAGAATTTATACATGAAGTAATAATGGGCTCGTCGTGTGAGGTAGGATCTATAAATTAATCTCGCCATCATCACTCCTCAATAGGTACTGCCCATCATAATAGTTGTTGCAATGCAATGTTGTAATGCAATCCTGAGCTGCTCTAGCATGGCCCTTAGAGGGGAAAAGAGTCATAAAAGTGGTCATGAGAATCTTCTTCTCACCTAATGTATACCTGCGTACCTCCTCATATCGCAGGTCAAACAACTCCACCATCCTCTTGACGTGTGAGTAATCTAATTGAGGCAATGTAACTCAGTCTGAAACTGTGATGCAATGGTCGAGAATGGCATCGAATTCCTCTAACAGAGCATAAATTTCTACATCAAAGAGGTAACAGAAAGTAGAAAGACCTGTCCATGGTAAATAAGACTAAACTTAGAGTGGAAGAGATTTTAGAAAAGTTCTTGCCATATGTGGGGAATTTGAAGAATCAAATGAAGAAAGAGGGTTTAAAATGAGCTTTTTATAACAAGAAGCTATACCCATGGGTTGTATAACCCTTAGTTAATTAAAACAAATTAGATAGCCTCATTTCAACTTTTGGATTAGCAACAACTTTGACCACTTATTATGTAAAACATGTATGTAAAAGAGATAGCAATGTGTGTTTTGAGATACATAATCAGGAGAAGAAAATTAGATTTCTTTATTGCCAGATAAAAGAATATCCATGTCAAAATTTGATCAGAAGTGGAGATGATGTTGCCTCAGTTTACCTTAACATTTCCTAAGCAAACATCCAAAAGAGAGGGCTTTCAAATCACCAAACAACTGTATAACTACCCTAATAAATACCAAATGTATTGTATTGGACGGAAGGGAAGAAAGAAAAAAAAATGTCCTAAATAACTAACGAGGTGAGGTCTCAAGGGTTTCAACTACCTCGGCTCCTAAAGGGGATTGCCTCAGAATCTTCAGCCTTGCCATCTATGTCCATGTATCCATGCCATCTGACTACTTGGGCTAAACACTCTATCTCTGCCTCTATTATAGGTTGGTCCTTCTCTCCGATCTCACAGTTTTAACGTTGGATTGTCTCCTGCAAGGAATACAAGGGTTAGAATTGTTTAGAGCATAAAACACAAACCATCAATATGCATACATAAATCATTTTGTTTATGTTTTACTAACTTGCATAAAGTGTGTTTGTTGCATTACAGTCCTCTTTAGTGTACTGATTAGGTCTACCATGGCCTCTGCCTAGACACGAGGGATTTATGAGAAGGAAAATGCCATTAGAAGTACAATTTACAATCTAACCAAGATATAGTAAATGCAAAGAGATAAAGTACTTATATGAGATATCTAGATCGGCTTAAAGGCATAGACAGACCAAGTGATCTGCAAGGACATCATTGACCTAGTTAGAGAAGCCATGCAAGACTCTACTAGGCTGTCTAACATGGAGGACAAGCTACCCACCACTACAGGTTCTATACCTCTCAAAGTATATCTACGGGCTTGTTTGCGACCCCAAACAATAATAAAGCTAGACATAAAAGTAGAAGCAGTAGGCCTTCGGGTCACCTGAACGGTCGTGCCTTAACTGGTGTGTTATAGGGCTACCCCTCATCTAATACATAGTAAGGGAATGCATAAATAGTTGCATCAGACAAAGGGAGGCTCTTCATGAGCTCACCGACCATCCAAGACTTCTAAGAGACACTGGCAGACGATAGCTCCTTCCCTACCACATACCGCAAAGTTGTAGTAAAGATCTACTTATACCAAATCCCTTATCCAAAATAAGCTCTTAAGCAAATGTTATGGGATAGGCAGCTTATCTAGGCCCTCGCATATGAAAAACCCTACCATTAACTGACGATCATAGGAGATGACCTCAGCCTCCGCCACCCCCAGCATCGATGTTGCCATAGGGCCTCTCTAGCTGAGGCATAGCTATAACAAACACCAAACCACTGTAAGTATATTACCAGGTAATATGATATGTGATAATGACAAACATAATGATGTTAATGCAGGAGAAACACCTAGTCCAAAGCGAGTGTGTTGAGGCGAGTGCACTTGGTAGTCATAAGAGACTCCTCATAGCTCACTACACTCCACAATGTAAAAAGAGGATAACCGCCCACCATGTCGTCCTTAGGATCCAACCCTTGCAATAAGCCAAATTTGATGACCAGTACCTGTCAATAAATAATGATGTGAGATCCAAATAATGAGGAAAGGCTAAGGAACAAAATACTCATAATCAAGACCCTTCAGGCACCACACATATAGCCCTAGCCTCGGGAGCACCGATCAAGATAATGGAAGAGATACGCTAATGTCGTAGACCCTCAATCAAAGTGGTGCAACAAGCCTAGGTCCTCCATAACTGGCACCAAACATAGCTCCACCATCCTAGAAATGTTAGAGAACATAGATCTCAATAAGACGTATAATAAGTAGCAGCGTGCGTGCTTGTCTACTACCTCGTCAGGGCTATCGTTGGCGACAATAAGAGTGTCGATTTGAATGCTCGAATCATCACGGTCTTATTCCCCTTTAATAGGGGAACACAATCGAAGACTCTCTGTAAATAATCTCGCTAGAGAACTGGATGATGTACGTCAGAGTCAGTGGGTAAGGGACTACCTGCGAACCGTAACCCGGTTAAGAAAGTGAAGTCTGTGGGGCTGATTGAAATCTCGCAAACCAGAGGCAGGTGGAAAGTATGGGTCATGTCCATCCATCACTCCACTAATGTGTGCACCATCGACAGATCGTCCTTGGTATGTTGTTAGGGTGCATCAATAGAAAAGTCTATATCCCAGTCCCCTTTAGATGAGTCAGGACTCGGGGGTACAACGTACGACCCTACGCCCCTGTAGGACCACTAGAGCTGCCTCATTTATGGAGGGAAACGTTCCCCTTCAAAGAGGAAAGAAGGATATCATAAGATAAACATGCATAGAGGGGAGCGAACCCTGTGATTCATCCTAAAAAATATATTTTTTTCTGGAATAAAATACTACAAGACAGACAAATTTTTAAAAATATTGATTATTCGCTTAGGTATGTGCCCTTATTATTCATGAATTATTCCATAATTTCAATTATTTCCTTACGGAAGTCAAATAGTAAAGCCTAAGTCATGAAAATCAAGAAAATCAATCAGGTTGGTAGATAAAAAATAAGTTTCACTGAAAATAATGGGTGAATGTCCTAGAAATTCTTTCTGGATATTTTATGAGTTAACCTAATGTTCATAAGCAGGAAGTAATTCAAGAGTAGTGCCCAAATCCTATAATGATGAAGTGCATAAAAAATACAAATAAAATTGGAGAATGAGAAAATAAGGACACTTACTGATCCCGATGTGGCTCCTGCTAGACAATGGTACAGATTATAGATCATCGATGTGTCACCAGTTGGAGGGTAATCAAGTGGAATCATCTTCGCCATGGCATTCTTCAATAGTTTGAATCTCCACTGGGATCACAGCTGTTTGAAGGTGTCAAGAGTTGAGAGATCCTCATCAAGAAATTCCTCTTAGTCGTTGTACATCTCGTCCTCAAGAAACTCAATCATGTCACTTGTTGGGAAAATCTAAGATTGCTTAAAAGATAAGCCAAAAGCCTAAAGAGAGAAAGCTTAGAGAGATAAGAGGAATGATGCAAATGAGGATAGGTTGTTATTGGATGGAGGGGGTTTATAGTGGCCCTAAGCTGTACAACCTTGATGGACTGAGCCAGGCTTGACAGGCCTAACTTTATTTTTGCCCAATTACCAAAACACCCTTCAAGCCTAATTACCATAATACCCTAGCTCCTCTTTAAGCGTAATTACAACCAAATTACCATATTACCCCTAATCACTCTTCAAGCACAACCAAAATTACTAAAAGGCTATTAACTCTTCAAATGTCCCAGAGCACAAAAATGACCAAAATACCCCTGATGCTTTTAAAACACCTAAGGAATATCTTGGAGTTTTAATGACACTAAAATGACTTTCAATGATAAAGTTACCCTTTGAGGTCTCATCAATAATTTCAAAAGAAAAAAAAAAACTTATCCCAGAAATAACAAAATCTAAAGAAACACCTCCTATAGCATTTAAGCCCATACCCATCGCCCCAAGAAAAGAACAGACCTCGAGACAGCCAAAAGGGCTGCAAGGATATGGATTCAATTTCTTATCAATGCCAGAAGGGCCCGAATGACATAAAGATCACCCAAGGGCATCCCTAAATGAGAATCACTCGTCAGAAAAACTGAAGCATCCATGAAAAATTGTCAAAACAACCAGTATCTTTTAGAAGGCTACTGAAAGAAAATGATCAACCTTGGTGCTAGCTAGAAGGCTGCCAAAAAGCTTAGTATCTACTTGAGGACTACTAGAAGAAGATGATTAACCATGGTACTTGCTAGAAGGTTGTCAGAGAGTTTAGTATCTGCTCGAGGCTACTAAGAAGGAACCACAACACTTTCTCGAAGGCTACTAGAAAAAGATGATCAACCTTGGTACTTGCTAGATGGTTGCCAAGAAGATTGGTACTCACTAGAGGGCTCTTAAGAACCTTAGCACTTACTCAAAGATCTACTAAGGGAATCGTATCCTTGGGTATCCTTATTAACATTTACATTTTATACTTTACTTTGTTGTGTCTTGTCTAACATCATTTATCAATTGTTTTCTAAGCCCTACAAAGCAATGGCCAGATTATAAGCATCAAATGAAATGCCCTAGAAACCTTTAAATAGCCAAAGACTAAGCCCAAAAACTAAACCCAAAGACCCAGCCGAAGCCTAGTTTAAGGCTACCAGCCAAGTTTAGTAGGTTGTATTACATTCTAAATAGGGTTGTACAACCCTTAATACAAGGTTGTACAATATATGCCAAGGCTGTACAACCTTCCTACAACCCTAACTAATAAAAACTTTTAGAATTGCTCCTCTATTGACACAAAGATGTACAACCTAGTATTGATTGTACAACCCATATGCAAACCCTAATTCTAAAAGATTCACTCTCATTTTTATGATTGGATGCATCCACGATACATCTAAGCTTATTCTTGGCACTGTGTACTCATCCCATACTTATAAATATCCACTTATTTGAAGAGGGAGAGGAGAGACTTGGATAACCCTAAAGTCACTTTGTAGAAATTACCCTTCAAACACCCCCAAACACAAAAAACCTAAACCCTAACCTAACCTCATTCTCTCCAAGATAGAATTAGGGTTTTATCTTTACATCTGTACATTTTTATAGCATTTTTGAAAGGATATTGGATTTATTATTATGCTTCTGAGAGCAAGGATATCACTAAGACACACTCACAAGGCATTTTTTAGGAGGATATTGGATTTATTGTTATGCTTCTAAAAGGAAAACATGTTAATTGCAAATCTTTGTACAGTAGCATAGCCATAGTTGTTTTGGCTAGCAAGGCTTTCCTTACACCCTTTTTTTTTTTTTGGCATAAAAAGCTCTTTTCACACCCTCTCCTTTTACATGCCCCTCTCTTTACTTTTGGGCATCCTCTCTTTTCTCTCATTTTTCCACTATAATATCATGCCTCTCTTGAGTTTTCTCACAACTCTTTTTTTGTTGTGTTAATTCTTTTTCTTGTTTGTGCATGTGTTCTTTCTTTCTCTCTCTCAAAATTTGTTAATCTTCATATATTTGAGAAGGGGATAAAGAAGATAATACAATATGTTTGGCCCCTAAAATCAAACTCATATACATTAGAAAACCCATCATGTTTTCCCTTCTTATCATATTGTTAAGGGCGACCTAAAAATATATGACTAGCTTGCAGAAGAATAACATCACATAACACCTCATCCTTGTACTTGCCCATTGAAAACGTTATCTTAACTTGCTTCGTAACTTTAATTTCACCACATTCATTTAGCCATTACAAATGATATGGTTTAGGATGTTTTAAAGTTGGCAATTTCATCTTTTCAACTAGATAGGTACTAGCTACATTATTGCAACTGCTACCATCAATTATAATAAGACATAAGTTGTCATTTATTCTACATCTTGCATGAATATATTTTCTCTTTGCATATGTTCATCTTTTATTTGGGCATTTAAAATATGTCTAGTCATAAAAATATCTTTGCTCGTTACCTCATTAGGGCCTTTTTCATCAACATCACTTGTATCTTCTAATGAAGGCATTTCAGGATCTATTTCTTTTCCATCTTCATCTTCACTAGTAATCTCACCATCTCTCAAAACCTTTGTACTTTTATTGGGGCAATCACGTGCAACATGCCTTCTTCCTTGGCATTTGAAACAAAAAATTGAGCTACTCTTATTAGGTTTGACCCTAGTAGAAAAATTAGGCTTCCTTCATTCCTTTTTAAGTGTTTCAGCCTTGGACCTCATATTGGGCTTATCACTACTTTTAAACTTATTATTCTAAGAAACTGAATTTAAAATTAGGCCTGGATGGCTTACGCTTTTGTTGTTTTTCCACCTTGATAGCATTGTGATACAAATCCTCCTAATCATCGTAGGGGTACATCTCCACTTGATTATCAATTTCTTTGTTGAGTTTAGTAAGAAATCTAGCCATTGTTAGCTCTATGGTCTCCTCAATTTCAACCCTAATCAAAGTTACCTTTAACTTTTTGTAATATTCTTCCACACTTTTTCCCCTTGCACTAGCCTTTGCAATCTATTATGCAAATCCCTTTAACAATGATTAGGAACAAAATATTTTCTCATGACTCTTTTCATCTCTTCCCAAGTGCTAATTGGACTATCCCCATGTCTTTTCCTGGTGTACATGATTTGATCCCACCATACAAGAGCATAATCTATAAATTCTATAGCTTCAAGCTTAACTTTTCTTTCCTCACTATAATTATTACAATCAACAAAGCCTACTTTCTTTTCCATGATAAATAAAACTTGGGATCACCCTTGCCATTAAAGTATGAATTTTAGCTTAATTCCACTTAGATTGCCATCTAAATTGCTTGATCTTTGCGAACTTTTTTCATTTGAATTGCCTTTTTCCTCATCATTGATGAATCCGCCATACCTTGGTTGTCTTGAATGGGTGCATGTACTATTAGAATTGGAGGTGTTTTGCATACTCCAAGTTGTCCTTTCACCTCTTTAGACCCTTGTTGCATAAGGGTCATAGTCTCTTACATAGCTTTCACCAACAACTTCCATTCTAGATCATCTTTAGGTTCGACCATGATTAGTAAAATAACAAAAGAAAATCCTCACAAACACTCCCTTACGTGTTTACACTCAATTGATGGCACTCACACTCATGTTTAACTCAAAATTGGCTTACCTTTTTATCAACTTACACACTCTTGCCTTTTAACACTCAATATTATTTTCTTCAAGTTCTTTAAAGACTAAGTTACTATGTCAAGATAAGCTCAAACTGAACACAAAACATGCATAAACCAGACTTAAACACTTAGAAAATAAATAATTGAAAGTAATACAATCTGGTTGCAAGCAAATAAATAACTAAAAAGCTCATCAAAATCTAAGAATTTAAAGGTAGTTAAAGTTGCAAAGTGGTGTTTTGAATAAAAAATATGTTGAAATTAAGCTTAGACCAAATGATTCAAAGGGACTTTTAGTTTTTGACTTCAAAACAACAAATGTGTAATCATTAGCTTCTTTTCTTTCTTTTCCTTTTCTTTTGATGTTTTCTTCTTTTTAAAATTTTATTTTTTTTAGTTTTCAAAGCTAAAATAGAATTTAAATTGCACAAATTACAAAGAATAACTCTCAAAACACAAGAAACATAAAATGTGATGAATTTGAGAATTTGAAAGGTATTTTGGTAATTTTGCCTTTACTTGAATTCTCGATAAGTTCAGTCCTAAACACTAGCAAACACCAAACAAGTGATTAGCAACAAAAAGAAACAAATTAGAATAAAAGAAGGATAAATGAATTATAAGAAACAAGCAAAATTTAAGTTTCCTTAATTTAAGAAAAATTTGGCAAACTTCTAAATTGTAGGGAATATCTTGAATCAAACACTTCAAATCTGTTGATCTTGAATAATATTTGCTTTGATACTAAACTAATACAAACAAGGTGGAATTACCTTCTTACCCATTTGATGAACACAAGTCTCAAGTATAATTCAAAGGTTAATAAAAAGATAAATCCTTAAACTAGATCTCTAGAAAACTTGTTTCTAGCAACTTAAAATATGTGATTTAAGTTATGTTAATCTCAACCCTTAATTAACCAAGTAATTCAAGACCTAGATTAAACTAGTTTTGTGAAATTATCAAGCCCACTCAACAAACTCACCAAATCCACTCAAGAACTCAAGAAGAGAATCAATATCATAAAGTTTAAGCAGAAATCATTTGATCTTTTATTAATGGCCAAAGAGGGGTTTAAATACCCTTTACAAATGTTAAGAAAATCCTAAAAAACCTTCTTTAATTTATCCTCACAAGTTCTGGCCAAATTTACAACTCCTAAACCTATTAGGATAAACTAATCTCACTCACACATAAACTAAAAGCAAATAATCCTATTAGTTGTCAAGATCTGGCCTAACTAGCTTCTAGCATTAAAACACATTATTTTAAGGTTCCTTATAAAAATAAATAACTAACTAAAAAATCCTAACTAAAAGCAACATGATATTCGACTAACTAAGCAAATTTGGCATGGATTTTCAACATTTGGGCTTATCTTTACGTTTTAGGCTTAGTTTCCATGCTATGGCCAAATGGTGTTGGGATTTCATCGTCTCCATCAGTTGGGCTCCATTTGATTAAATTAAGCACTCCATTTGAAGATTCCAAGCTCCCATCCTTATGCATTTGAGCTTCATGTAATCATTGGTCTGTTTGGGTCAATTCTTTCCATATTTCCTTGTATAAAAGCTTTATGTTCATGTTCATCTTTAAACTTCTTTAGCATTTCTCATGTAATTGGGTCATGAACTTGTGATGGATCCTTATTGGACTTGCCTTAGTTGAAAACATCACCTTAGGGTTACTACCAACGTAGAGACCCTCATTCTCTCAATCCCCTATTGGTTGATAAGAGGATGAAGTCACAAACAAGATTTCACTAGTTTGAGAGAAACCCAAGGTACTCACAATCCTATTTTTAAATAATTGAAGAATATGACAACCTAGATTAATGTGTGAGAGTTGGTTATCACCTCTTAGAAACATAAGAAGGCTATGGTTATAGCTTTGTCTAGTCTGATTACCTCGAAGGAAGCTGCTCTGATGAATATTATTGCATTAGTATGTCACAAGGGTAAAATCACTTTCTCGGATAAGGATATGCCACTAGAAGGAAGGGATCACAACTTGGCCTTATTTATTCTAGCCAACGTGAAGGGGAGATGCACATTATGTATAGTGGTTAGTAATGGATATGGGATTAACATCTACCTATTGAAGTTATTGCATAAGTTTGGTTTGTTTGAGAAAGATTTGGAAGCTTTTGACAGTGTCATTCAAGCTTCTGATAATAATAGAAGGTCAACTTTAGAGGTGTTCAAGACCTTGGTAAAGATGGGCATAATTGAGGCAATGGTAGAATTCATAGTCTTAGACATTTTGATCACTTTGTCGTTGTTCCTAGGAAGACCATGACGCCAACCCATTGAGTGGTATGCCTTATACTATCCATCAAAATGTTAAGATTCCTTACAAAGGAGAGATTGCGACCATATATACAGAGGTTGGTAAAATTATGTTAGGTTTGAGTGTGGATGTTCCAAACCTCTGAAGGTTTCAGGTTGTTGGGGTAACAGATAAGTGGGTTGATCCAAAAGTAAAGAGATTTATGAAGAACATAAACTTTCTTCCAGGATAGGGGTTAAGAAAGAATTATACCAGCATATTAGAGCTTATAGAAATCCCCACTCAGACTATGAGAAAAACTAGGGTATTGTGGTAAAGATTCAAAGCTAGAAGTATGGGACTTACAAGGACCACTATCAGATTTATTTACGAAAAAAGGGGGAGGCCACTATGAAGGTTGGGCAAGCGGCAACCAAGAATGAGGATTCACTGGGCAAGCATATAGATGAACTCGAGAAAGCCTTTTTCTAACTGGATGTTAGTGAATTAGGATATCAAAATTATCAAGACTTATTAAAAGAGAAGGATGGGAAGAATAAGAGAAAGAAGAAATGAAAATAGATTGCAGGGATAAAAGATGATCAAGAATTAGGTTAGGTTGTGGTTTTGTACAAGCCTCATTTTATATGGTCGTGGGATGATAAAAAGAAGATCACTAATGAACAAAGGGAGCAGTATACATTGGATCAAGATTTTTGCGCCACTGAGGAAAATCATGCCAAGAAGGGGTCTGACTCAATAAAGCAATGTGGACACTTCATGGATCCAGAATGGGAGTATACTAGGCCATGTAAATTCATTGAGGCTATCTACACAAAAATAAAATTAAAAGATATCGAGAGCATGATTATGAACTCTATTGAGGAAGTAAGTGGCGAGGAAATTATAGAGCTCTATGATGGAGACTAAGCCTACCATGGCAGATGGTACAACATTGTGGGCAAACTTTCTCAAGATCAAGTTAGGGGATGGTAAGATGAAATAGAGTTTTGTATGAGTTTTTAAGGCTATTGTTGGTATAGAGACTGGTAAAAAGGCAAATCCTCTGTTAAATGTTGATCTTAGGGCTCCAACTGATGAAGAAGAGGAAAAGGCTCAGGCAAATAAAACTTTAGTTAACCAACTAGATGAAGATGACTTCCTTGTTACTATTGATGTTCTTATTTCTAGTATCTTTTGAAGATGATGATGTATTCCACTCTAAGTTTAAGTTAATGAAGGATGAACTTGCTTATTTGTGTGATGTGTTTCTTGATGATAGTGTGTATGATATGGATCATTTCACGAGCATTTTGAACATTTAATTTTGGCACACAAGACAATTTGAAGATCTTGTTTATCATTAATGATGTCACACTAGAAGAGCGAATGGAGTTTGAACAACTGCTCAGGAAATATCAAAAGGTTTTCGCCTAAACATATGAAGATATGCGAGGGTTGACAAGCAAATTGCATAACACAGAATTTTGACCTACCCACACATGAAATCGATAAAGCATAAGCTTCAAAGGATAAGACCTGAGTGGGCCCAATTAGTGAAGGAAGAAGTAGCAAAGCAATTGAATTCCAAATTCTTGAAAGTAGATTACCTTGAATGGTTAGCCAACATAGCGCTGATATGAAAGAAGGATATGAGGAGGGGGGAAGGGGTGTGAATGTGTGTTGACTACTGGGACATGAGCAAGGCATGCCCAAAGGATGATTTTCCTTTGCCACACATAGATGTGCTAGTTGAGAATGCCACAATATGTGTTATGTATTCCTTCATAGATAGGTATAACCAGATTCTCATAGCTATCATAGATAACATGAAAATGACTTTTATCATAGAGTATGGGATGTATTACTATAAAATGATGTCTTTCAAATTAAAGAATGCAGGAGCAACATACCAACAAATGGCAACTGCCTTATTACATGACTTAATCCATAAAGAGGTGGAAGTGTATGTAGATGGCATGATGGTGAAGTAAAAAAACAAGGGGAGGACACTTTAAAGCTTTAAAAAAGTTTCTTAAGAGAGTCGATGAGTGTAATTTCAAATTGAATCTGAAGAAGTGTGTTTGGGCCTACCTCTGATAAGCTATTAAGGCACGTGGTCAATGAAAAGGGAATCGAAGTGGACCTGGACAAGGTAAAGGCAATTCAGGACATGCCCATACCTAAGACGGAGAAAAAGATATGAGGTTTTTTGGGTCACTTATAGTACATTAGTTGATTCATAGCAAGACTAACTCTCATTTGTGAGATGAACTTTAAGCTGTTAAGGAAGGACTAGCTGTCGGAGTGGAATGAACAGTGCTAAAAGTCCTTTGAGAGAATAAAAGAATATGTAACTAACCCACTAATATGGAAGCCACCAAATCTTAAAACACCACTGATCTTGTATTTGACAATAGAAGATAACTCTATTGTGTAATGTTAGCTCAAAAAGATGGAACTAGGAATCAACATGCATTGTACTATCTTAGCAAAAAGTTATTATCCTATGAAATGAAGTATAACCAGGTGGAGAAGGTTTGTCTGGCATTAATTTTGGTGAAAAAGAAATTGAGGCATTATTTTCAGTTATAATCTATAAAAGTGGTCTCAAAGCTTAATCTGGTTTAGTACTTACATGAGGCCCTATCCTTGACAGAAAGGTTGGCAAAATGGTTGATCCTGTTGACTAAGTTCAATATCAAGGATATAGTAAAAAAAAAAAAAAGTGATCAAAGGGCACACAATCTCAGAGTATTTGGCACAACAAACTCTCGAAGAAGGAAAATATGAATTGCCCCATTCCTTGGATAAAGGACTAGGGGTTATTAAGCCTCAGGAATGAAGAGTATACTTTGACATATTGCAAATAAGAAAGGTATAAGTGTAAGGGTAATTCTGATTTCTCTAAAAGGGGTGTTTTGTCATGTAGCTAAATTTGGACTACAAAGTCACAAATAACATGGTTGAGTATGAGGCATGCATGCTCTGTCTTAAACTTTTAAAGCAAATAAGAGAAAATACAACAAATGTATTTAGGGACTCATTGCTAGTTGTTTCACATACTATGAAAGAATGTGAATTGAAGAAAGAACGTTTAGGCCTATATCTCGAGCATATAAAGGGATTGGTGTAAAGTTTTCAGAGAGTAGCATTCCAACATCTACTAAGGGAGGAGAATGCAATGGTTAATGCCTTAGCCATTCTAGTCTCTGTTTGGGATGGGTTGAAGGTGATGCCTATGAAACTGTTGATCATGTTTTGATCCAGGGCATCATGTTATATGGATAAAGGGGTGATGCAAGTGTCAATAGAGAACCGTACTTGGTATTTTGATATAAAAAGCTATTTGGAGAACATTAATTACTCCAAAGAGGCTGAGAAAAAGGATAAGGATGTGATTCCAAGGTTGTTTTCATAGTTTATGGTTTATAACGGGGTGATGTACAAGAGAATGCCTAACGAGGTTCATTTGCAATGTATGGCATAAAAGAGGCCATTAGGATCATAAAAGAGGTGCATGTAGGGGTTTGTGATCCCCCCATATGAATGGCAAATTGTTGGTAAGGAAAATTTTGATATTAGGATATTACTAGACAACTATAGAACGTGATTGTATTCAGAAGGTCCAAAACTGTCATGAATTTTAGGTCCATGGTAATCTCAGTCATTTACCACATATTGAGTTATAGAATCTAACCTCACCTTAGCCATTTATAGCATGGGGCTGATGTGATTAGAGAGATTAGGCTAGTTTTTATAAGGAGGCATGAGTATATTGTAGTAGCAATGGACTACTTCTCGAAGTGGGTAAAAGTTGAAGCCTTTGGTAAGCTGGGGATAAGGCATATGTCACGGTTCATTTAGAAAAACCTCATCTATCGCTATAGTGTGCCATACCATATTGTCACAGATAATGGTGTCCATTTGCAAGCAGAGGTCAAGGTTATGTTAGAAAAATACAATATAGCCATCTTAAGTCATCACCTTATAGGCCACAGGCTAACGAAGCAATGGATGCAATAAATAAGAATGTCAAAAATATCCTTGCCAAGATGGTTGAAACATATAAGGACTAGACCGAGAAGTTACCATCTACCCTATGAGGTTATTGGACTACGATAAGGACATCGTTGAGATGACATCGTAGTCCCTAGTATATGGGATGGACGTAGTGTTACCTATTAAACTAGAAGTGAAGTCCTTACTGATATTGGCAGAATCTAGCATTCCTGAGTACCAATAGATGAGTAGATTTGAACAATTGGCTATATTGGATGAAAAGAGGTTGAAGGCTTTGTACCACATCTAATTATATCAGGCTAAGATGGCCTGCACATTTAACAAGAAAATTAAGCCAAAACATGATAAAAGTTAGTAATATGGTGTTGAAGGCAATTTGACCATAGACTAAGGATCCTCAAGGAAAGTTTAGGCCAAATTGGAAAGGCCCTATATGGTAAAGCAGATCTACTCACGTGGGGCAGTGAAACTAGCAAATATAGATGGGAACGAATTCGTTGAGCCAGTGAACTTAGGCTAATTGAAGAAGTATTTCGTGTAAGGTGTGAGAAAAGTGAAATAGCCCGTTACATTGAAAATCCAAAAGGATGGCTTAGACAAAAATTAAGGCATATAAAAAAAAAAGAAGGAAAAAAAGAGCTTGTGAAGTTAAAAACTAGAAAGGGTAGCCTAGGCAAATGTTAACATGCAAATAAAAGTCGAGAGAGTGCAACCGACCATTAGGGGATTATTAATGGGGTAGCTAGGCGACAATGGAGAAGACAAGGATGAATGAGTAAAGGATTAGCAAGACAGAGGCACTAAGCAAGATAATTGGATGATCTAATATGCTAACATTAAAAGAAAAAATTAGACACTCAATTAATGTGTAACATGCAAATTGTAAATGATTCATGATAAGCATAATATCAAATGGAAATACATTTTCATAATTAAAGTGAATTAGTCAAATATGCTTTTGAATTATAAACAAAAATAAAATAGTATTTTCTATGAAAGAACATGCCAATATGATGCTTATAGCTCTAAAATTCATGCAACCATGTCATGTACTTTGTGTCATCATTTGATTGAAAAGTCTCGATTGGTGTAGAAGCCATAGATGTGATGGCTGGTCCATGTAGCCTCAACTCTATCTAAGAACCATTAAGATAAGGGGACCCTCTACAAATGAAAAGAGGAACTGAACCTCAAAATAAGAAGCATTGAACTAGTGACACACTCGAGCTGGATCTTAAAACTACATAAAGCTAAGGTAGGAAGAATGACATAATCCCCATAAGCCTTCAGGGTAACAAGCGACATATTCCAACATGGTAGCTCCAACATATGTCAATGCAATGACATGGGACATCCACTTGGTCCACTCAGCCATAACAGTAGAGGGCCTTGTCAGGTGATAGTTCAAATTATGTTGCAGATAGTGAAGCCTTATATTCGTGGTTGAGGCAACCAATAGTCCTAACCTCTCTTGTAGCCATATTTGAAAAAAGAAAAAAAGAAAGAAAGAAAGAGTGAAGAAAATAAAGAAAAATAAAATATGTTTGTTAGGTTGAAAACCTAAAAGGGTGACCCAATAAAAAATGAGCAACCCGTTGGATTGCAAACCCATGAGGGTGATCCAAACAAAATTAGGGCAATGAAAAAATAATAATAAAACAAAAAGAAAAAGGAAAAGAAAAGGCTAAGCAAGAACTGCAAGAAAGAATACTGCAAGAGGAAACTTTTACCTAAAGCAACAATGGGCTCCTGTTAAAAAATCACTAACACCAAGAGCAACTCTGTAGAGTCCCACGATGGTCTAGCCCAATAACTTTGGTATAGGGATCCTCCCTAATTCAGTTCCCTCTACGAGTGGCAAAATCAATAGCTATATTGTAAAGTCTGTAGATCTATCTCTCAATTCTCTTCAGTAGCAAATGCTCAACCAACATAATGGCTATCGCAATACGAGACTAAGCCACATGAGTGTGGCCTCTAAAGGAAAAGAGAGTGATAAAAAGAGCCATGAGGATTTTCTCCTTGCCTAAAGTGTACCCAGGGACCTCTTCATACCACATGTCGAATAACTCTACATCTTCTAAACATGTGGGTCATCCAATTGAGGTAGTGCAATTTTGTCTGTCTATGATGTGACAATCAAGAATAGCTCCAAACTCCTCTAACAGAGGGCAAATCTCCACATCCTTGAAGTGGAAGGTATGGATAGTGGAATATCATAAATCACAAGCTACCTGTAGGAAGTGCATATCAAGACGAACCGAGAAAAGATAATGAAGAGCTAAAAGACTGGCCCATGGTAGGTCAGGCCAAATGTGGGATGGGAAAGACATTAGAAAGGTTCTTGACATGGTTTGGGAGCTATAACTATAGATGTGAAGAGTATATTCGAAATGGATATTTATAGAAGAAAGCAAGGCTGGTAGGTCTATACAACCCCTGACTAGGACTGTACAGCCATCCACCTAGGTTGTACAATCCTCATCTTAGGCTATACAAACCTCAGTTCCTAGGAAGACTCAGGCAGCCTCTCTTTATACTTTGGGTCTAAAATGATTATTGTACTTGTTCTAGGAAGCACACATGTAAAAGAATGACAACATTCATTTAAAGACGTGCAATCAAAGGTCAAAATTATGTTTTTGCATTAGAAAATCATGGTATTCGAGTTGGACAAAAGGGACAAAAGCGGTATCACCTCAGAATATCTTAGAATCTAAACAAGCATCCAAAAATTAGGGCTTTCAAATCATCTAATAAACTGTACAACTATGCCAAAATATTAATCTAAATATACTATACTAAAATGGAAAAGAGAAAAAATGTGTGTCCTAAAAGCTAAGATGGAAGAGGGGTCTTTAGAGCTCAACTATCCCCCTCTAGATGGAGTCGCCTTAAAATCCATGGTCTCGGCATTTAATCCCACATACCCATGCTTTGTAGCTGCATGAGCTAGGGTCTTGATCTCTAGCTTCACCTCTGCTAGATGTTGTTCTTTCTGATCTCGCGATTTAGAAGTTGGATCATCTCTTACAAAATAACTCAAGGACTAGGATGGGTAGGACACAGAGCACACAAGACACAAATCATAAACATGCATATATGAATTTATATTATTTATGTTATATGTACTTTTTTCTCACTAACCTATATAGAGCGTATCTACTGCATCACGACCCTCTTCAAGGCAGCAATCTGATTAACCAAAACCTCGACCTGGACATGGGGAATCTGTAAAAATGAGAAAAGGGAAGCACCTTTAGTGATGAAGCTTATATCATAGTCAATGTAAAGTGAAATAAGGAAGAAAACACTCACATGGGTAGTCTTGATCAGCTCAAATATACAGGCAGACCAAGTGATTTGCAGCGACATCATAGAGCCTGTTAGTGAAGTCATACAAGACTCTACCAAACTGTCTAGTATGGAAGCTAGGTCGCCTATTACTGTAGGTTGCACACCCCCTGAAGATATCACACTAGCCTATTTAGGACCCGGAGTAGCAACAACAACACCACTAGATGTAGAACAAGAGCAACAAACCTTTGAGTAGCTTATGTAGTTATACCCCATTCTCTATACTAAAAAATGACCCCCTTATCAGCTATATGTCAAGGGAATGCTCGAATGGGTGCCTTTGATAAGAGGAGACTCCCAATAAATGCTCTAATCATCCAAGACTTGTAAGGGGTCCTATCAAAAGTTACCTGCTCCCTTAGCGAGTAGCGTACTGCCATAGCAAGCTTTATACCCCTTAAATCCCTCGCCCATAACAAACTAGTGGGCTGACGCTGCAAGACGAGTCATGCATCTAGGCCTTTATGCCAATGGAAGATATGTTCATCTAAGTTCCACTTTCAAATGGAGGGCCCCACCATCAATCAAAGATCGTAGGAGATAGGGTCAGCCTCTACTACCTCCAACGGCCACATCTCCATGGGACCCCTCTAGTCAAGATGTAGCTGAAATAAAAAATGAAGGACCACTATAAGTATAAGACCATAAGATAACACATAAATAATTATGACTTATACAACTTTGTTTGTATAGGAAAAATACCTAGTCGAGGGTGATCATGTTCAGGCGAGTACATCTATCAACAATAGGGGACTTTGGGTAGACTACACCACTCCATCGCAAGAAACAAGTGTAGTCACATTTCACCTAGACCTTGGGGGGGTCAATCCCTTGCATAAGCCTAACTCAATGCCTTATGTCTATCAACAAGTGTGGCAAAAGCCCCAAAATAATAGTATAAGACCAAAACATAAAAGAAGGAAAGGAGAATTAAGAAATACTCACAATAAGGACCCTCCAAGTACCGCACATGTATCCCTTACCTTGAGAACACCGGTTAAGATAACGGTATAGGTATGCAAATGTTGTAGAACCCCAATCAAAGTAGTGGAGCAGGCTTAGATCCTCTAGTATTAGCACCAAGTAGAGCTCGACCACTTCAAAGGTGTTTAACAAAATGACCTCTAATAAAGCATATAGAAGGAAGCATCATGCACACTAATTAGCTGCCTCATTAGAATTGTCATTAGTGACTTGGGGCGCAGCAGCTCAAATGCTAAACCTCGACACAATCTTACTTCCCTTGAGTTGGGGAACACAACCTAAGACCCTCAACAAGTAGTCCTTTTGAAGGAATGGCTTGTGCACTCCTAAATCCACGGGCAAGGGGATATCTGTGAATTGTGGTTTAGTCAAAAAGGCAAAGTCCTCGGGCATGATCATCACCTTGCCAATCAAGGGCAGATGGAATGTGTGAGTCATATCCATCCATTGCTCTAGAAATGTGTACATCATTGCAGAATCAACCCTAGTCTTATTGGGCAACATTTATATGAAACTCTAGACCCCGATACCCTTTAGACAGGCCATGACCCAAGGATGCAACATGTAAACCCACTCTTTTGCAGGACCCACAACCCAACCTCCCTTCTAAAAGGCAACAATTCCTTGCAAGAGAAATAAACAAAGGTGAAATATATATAAATTTTACGCAATTATCAAAGTCAGAGGACAAAAGAGTCAGAGAAGTTCAAATTCAAAGGCAAATCAGCAATAAGTCCTAGTCGTTGGGATTTAATTGCAAGTTTTGAGGAAATTATGAAGATAGTTTCCTAAAAAAAAAAAAAGAAAAATTCAATCAGCATCTATAAATAAAGCATTAAGAGACTGACAAATCGACAGGATGAATAAATAAATTATTTATAATGCCTGGTATATACCCTAATTTTTCATTGGTTATTCTATTAATTAATTTTAATTGTTCTTTGTGCATATTACAGAATAAAGTCCTAATGCATGTAAATTGAGGCAGTCAATCGAACTAGCAGACAAAAATTAAAATTTCACTGAAGATAAAGGGTGAGTGTCTTAGAAACTATTTTTGAATATTTTATAAGCTAACCTAATGTTTATAGACAAAAAGAAATTCTAGGGCGGCACCTAAAATCTACAGTGAGAAAATAGACAATAAAATAAAATAAAATAAAATAAAGGCCTACCGCTCTTGAGATGGCTCCTACAAGGTGGCGATATAGGTTGTGCACCATCAGTCTCCAGTTGGAGGAAAACTGAACAAGATCATCTTCATGGTCCGGCCCTTTAATGGTCCACTCGCCCAAATCTTCACTGGGATCACAATTGCTTCGGTGCCTCTAATGTCATGATGTCCTCATCGAAAAACTCCTCCTAGACATTGAACATCTCATTGTCACAATACTCGACCATGATAAACTCTCAAAAAGCAAGGGTAAATCCTTGAGCTAAGTTTAAAGTTTTGAGAGAGAAGAGGAAGAAAGAGAGAGGATGAATGGTGCAGATGAGGTGGGTTGCTTTCAATGGGGTATATATAATGGGCCAGGTCTGTATAGCATTCCCCAAGGCTATACAGACCCCTTGGGTAGGGAGGCCCGATTTGGGCCTGGTATGCTCAACTCTTCTTATAATCTTTCTAAACCAATCCCTTTTAACCCATCAAGCCCAATTATAGCCAATTTATCAAAATGCTTTTAGCTTCCTATCAAGCATAATTATAGTCAATTTATCAAAATGCCCCTAGCCTCTTTTCAAGCCTAGTTATAACCAATTTACCAAAATGCCCTAGCATCCTTTCAAGCCCAATTACAGTCAATTTACCAAAATGCCCCTAGCCTCTTTTCAAGCCCAATTACAGTCAATTTACCAAAAGGCCTTAGGCTTCTTTCAACCCTAATTGCAACCAATTTACTAAAATGCTCCTAACTTCTCCATCAACTCTAAAACAACCAATTTGCCAAAATACCTTTAACTTCCCCATAAGTCCCAAAATAATTAATTTGCCAAAACAACTTTAACTTTCCAAAGAGCCCTAGAGTAGTTGATTCACCTACCTATCCTTAACTTCCCAAAAGCTTAAAGTAACAATTCAACAACCCCATATCATCAAGCAAAGTACTAAAGTACCCCTCACCCGTATCAAGGTCTACCAAGGACAAATCAATACTCTCATTTATCATCCAAATTGCCAGATTATTCTAAAAAATTCCTAAAGCCATACTAGAAAAATTACCAAAATGCCCTCATTGCCTTTAGAGAACCCCCCAAGCTTTCAGATTCAATTCAAATTATCGACATACTCTTCAATGACAAACTTGACCTTCTTTGAGGCTTCAAAAATGTCTTCATACTAGAAATGTCAGAACCCATAACAATAGTTCTTGAAGCATTAGGATCAAAGCCTATTGTCATGAGATGGGAATGAACCATGATAACTAAAAGGACTACAAAGATAACAATTCAGTTTCAGAAGTGCCAAAGAAGCCTAAATGATATGAGAACCACTTAGAGGGCACCCTTGAGCCAGAGCCATCAGTCAGAAGGACTGAGTACCTACAAAGAGAAGCTTTAAGAACACTAGCGACTACAATAAGCTAATTATCAAATACTAAATGCTAGCACCTATAGATAGCAGCCATAATCACTTTAGTGTCTGCTAAAAAGCTGCTGAAGCATATAGGAACCCAGTACCTGCTAAAAAGCTACTGAAGAATACTAAACATTAGTACTTACTAGATAGCTACCATAATCACTTTAATGCATGATAGAAAGTCATTAAAGCATACAAGAAACCTAATACATGCTAGAAAGATATTAAAGAATACTAAACACTAGTACCTATTAGATAGTTGTCGGAATCACTTTAGTACCTGCTAAAAAGCTGTTGAAACATATAATAAAATCTAGTACCTACTAGAAAGTTACTAGAACAAGCTTTAGTACCTATTCGAAAAGCTACTAAAGACCTATATCCTTTGGCATCCTTGCAAATGTTTACATTTTTTACTTTGCCTTGTTGAGACTTGTTCAAATAGTCATTTCTCAAATGTTATTTTTAAGCCCCACAAAGTAGGAGACAAATTGTAAGCATCAAATTTTAAAATTTTGAATGTAGATCCTAATGATGAAAACCACTGAACAATTCTTCAAAATGCAAGGAAATTTGCCAAGGGAAAGGATGAAGGCCTTAGGAAACCTTAAAAGAGCCTAAAACTAAGCCTAGGACCAAAAGTCAAATACTGAGCCCAAGACTAATAGCCCAGGCTGTAAGCCTAGCCCACTAAGGATGTACAACCCTCCCCTAAGCCCTAACGCTTGGAATATTCTAGAACTGGTTCCCTTTTAAACCCTAGGGTTGTATAACCTTGACAGATAGATGTACAACCCATTTTTGGTTGTATAATTCGTATGCAAACCTTAATTTCAGGAGATTCATCTATCTCTCTATGATTATATGCATCCATGATGTAACCAAAACCATTTTAAGGTATAATGCGCCCATGCAGCACCTATAAATACCTCTTACTTTTAAAGAGAGGGAGGCTTAGACAACCCTAAAGTTACTCTGCTAAAATTAACTCTCAAACACCCCTTAATATAGAAACTCTAAACCTTAACTCATCCCAACTTATTCCAAGGTAGAGCTAGGCCTTTTCTTTTCATTATTGTGCATTCCCTAATCATTTTGGATGTTATTAAACTTATGGTATGCCTTTTAGGGTAATAAATCATCAAAGAAGGTACTAAGACTCCCTTATCGCCTTCCTCTTCTTCCCCTTCTTTTCTTCTTCTATTTTCAAAACCCTAAAAAATAGGGGTTGTACAACCTTGATAGTATGTTGTACAACCCTTCATTTAGGCTATATAAATCCAATCTTGGGCTATATAGCCCAACTTTCCTAGTAGACAATTTTGCAAAGTTTATTTTCTTTTCCCTTTAGGTTCCTCCTGTTCCAAAACCCTTTTTTTTTATTTTTTTTTAGATTTTCTAATGTTCCAACAACATAATAGGATGAGGAATAACACCTTATGATTCCTATTCACTTTAAAAATGGAATTTTGGCATGGTTTTAAAGTGATTCTATGAGTTTTCTCTATGCATACTTCATGCTATTTTACTTGAGATTTTGTATATTGATCATGATTTTGTTTTCAATCATTTTAGGGCATTGATCAAGAAAGAAACTAAAGGTTCTAATGCTCTTGAAAGTCCCTTTTTTATGGTTTTGTTTATGTTTAGAGTATCTAAATAGTATTTTGGCTATGTAGCCCCCTTCTTGATTTGCATTTTAACCTTTCTTTATGATTAGTAATGTTTATGGATGCCTAACTCTTAGTGAGCAATGGGAGGAAGGATTCATCTATCCTATGATCTCCTTTCATGATGATTTGCCCTTAGACTATTGAAGATTCTCCATTAGACTTTGCATTGAACGTTTATGATTCTTACTCTTCATGAAGCATATACTTGTGTTTAAATGTTTGATGTTGTCCACGTAATGTGAAGATGTGATGTTATGGACTTAGATACACACCTAGGCACCATAGCATGAGAGACTTGGTGATGTGGCTTTGTTTATGTGTTCACTTATTTATTGTGTTTTTTACATTTTTTTGCCATTTGATTACTAACCTTTTCTCCTTCTTTGGGTGTAGGTGTTTTTACTTAGGTTAGACCATGACTTTGATCTTGATTATATTGAATTATGCATGATCTATTTGGATGAAGGTATGGATAAGTATGATAATCCATATTCCATAATGCATGACCCCTTACCCCTTTTAGATGATTATGCATGGATGAATGTGTGGATATGCATAATGATCCTTATACTATGATGCATGACACCATACCCCTTTGAGATGATTATGCTTAGATGAATGTATGGATATGCATAATGATCCATAATTATCATTCATGACCCCACTCTCCTTTAGATTGATGGGATGATTTAATTAGCTTGATTGCACTAGAAGCATGTTGAGGACCATTAATCGAACTAATCAATAACTCGGCTAAAATCTTAAAATTAAACCAAAGATGCCCGAAGGTTAGATCCCAATGTCTGGGCGGTTTGGGGGGGTGTTTAACCTTTTCCCTTAGCTGGACTCAATTTTCAAACCCAATCTCTAATGAGTGAAAATGAAATAGGATTTCTAACTAACTTAGATTAGGTTCAAATTTTGTCTTCCCCATATTCTTTCCTTGACCAAAGTCGGGTAGTAAGTCCATATTTCTTAGGGATGGTACAAATGTATTGTCCTGTTTTTGGTCCCCCAATGACCATCATTTTATACTATTCATTGACCCAAACTCATGTCATATCTTGGGGTCATTACCAGTAAAAGACTCTTATCTTTTTTATTCCCCGTTGATTGATAAAATGATGGAGTCGTAAGTAAGATTCTACTTATTTAAGCGAAACAACACGAGGAGCTCACATACACAATAAGTTTTTGGCGTCATTATCGAGGATTGATTTTTCATAATGTCAATTTCACTTAAGATTTTTATTAATCTAGTATTTAATTTTTGCATTTTCAAAAAAAAATATAGGTATATTGTAGTTTATTCTTTTGATAAGTTAAACTTTGGTGTGTGTGATGTTTGAAAAGTCTATAACTATTTGAATTGGATCCTAAAATCGAATAAGTGTTTCACAGTTAGAGATGAATCCAAAAATAGAAGAAGAATATGCTTAAGGCTACACTGGGCAACGAAAGACAACAATGAGTTTTGCGAGATTTTACTATGCTACAAACTTAAGAAATGTAATCAAGCATTGCTAGGCTCTTTTGTGCATGTGATAACTTTAAGACTAAACTAGTAATTATCCAAATGGTGTAACAAAACACTTTTAGAGGTAAAGCTAACGAGGATCTGGATGCCCATATTACTAATTTTTATTGTGTCAATAGGGAAAATGCTTAGACAATATGTGACCTTAAGGCATTGATCTCACTCCTTTACTTTGAATGATCTATTTTGAATGATAAAAAAAGTAATGACAAAAACTTGAGAAGTTCTAATAATTATACTTTAGTGTTTTTAAATGCTATGAATAGACCAGATGAATGGTAAAGGGGAAAAATGAATTCAATGAGTATTAAACAAATCCCAATAGGCTTTGGACAAAGGTTCAGACATGAGTATGCACTCTGAATCTCACCACGGGCATTGATTAGACCTAGCAACAGGCGTTGCATATTTACAATAGGCATTAGAAAAGTGCTCTAGTCTGTGTTGCACCTTTTGGATCTCCTAATGGGATACACTCAAATAATCAATAGGCGTTTAGATATGTCCAATAGGCATTGTGAATTCTCCAACAGTCGTTGAAGCATTTTTGTAGATTTTGAAAAATAAAGCACCAAGCTTATACTTTTGGAAAATCAATAACATGTGTTGATCATACTATAATAGACATTGATCATACTCCAATGGGCATTGAAAAACATTCAATAGGCATTGAGCTAATGCTGTAGATGCCTAAAGTGTTCTAGACCATCCAACAGACATTGTGAAATTCATAATGAGTATTGAAAAAATCTCCAACGGGCATTGAGAAACTAACAATAGGCATTAGAAGTATTTGTTATAAAAGCAATGGGTGTTGCAGAGAATCATTGAGCGTTATCACCTCCAACGGCTAGTTTTAGCTTTTGGCTATTTAAGGAACATTTTTAAACACCAGAAAGAGAGCAAAAAAAAAAAAAAAACTTTGGAGAACACTTATAAACAACTAGAGAACATTTGCCAAGTTTTTTATGCAAACCTTTTGGTGTTGCTTTAATTTGGGTAGAGTGAATTGCTACCTAATTTGAGAGGCATTAACATTGCTTGGATCTATCATTGTTAGTGGTTAAAAGGTTTGTATTGTACCTTAGAAAGTACCAAGGGTTGGTTTGACTCTCTTATTTCTTATTAAAAGAGTGTAATTATAAAGGTTGTCCTTGAGGCTGAAAAATGAAAGGTTCTTCCTTAGCTGGGAAAAAGGAAAGTTTTTCTTAAGCTTGAAAAAAGAATAGAAAAGGCCTAAATGAAAGCTTGGAGAGTGGAGTAGGCACATTATCGAACCACTATAAAACTCTATGTTGATTTGTGTTTATTACTTTCGCATTATTTGTATGTGTTTTTATTTATAATCCAATTCACCCTTCCCCCCCTCCCCCCTCTTTTGGGATGCCTCATCTCCATCCAAACCAATAATTTTTGTGAGATTTATGCAACTTTTAAGAATAATAGGCAACCGATGCTGCAAACTATTTAATACTCTTTTCATTTTTGTTGAGAGATAAAGCTAAAAGTTGGTTAAATTCTATGGCACCTAACTCATTTGTTACATGGAATAACTCCTCTAAAGCTTTTTTAGCAAAATATTTTCCACTGGGCAAGATTGCTCAATTGAGGCAAGCAATTGCAAGCTTTCAATAAGAGTTGGGTGAGACATTATATAAAGCATGTGAGAGGTTTAAAGAGTTGCAAAGAAGGTATCCACATCATGACTTATCGAATTGTTTAATCGTCTAAACCTTCTATAATTGGCTTAACCATTCATTACACATTACTATGAATATCGCAGTAAGAGGTGTACTCATGGGAAAGTCTACCAATGAAGGTTACTCATTGTTATCAGAAATGTCTTCAAATAACTATCAATGGGAAAGTGAAAGGGGGATCAACAAAAGGGTTGTAAGTTTTTATGGCATTGATGTTTACACTATGTTAAACAATAAGGTGGATGCTCTTGCAAAGAAACTTGAGGGAGTAAGTGTGCATGTTATTAATTCACCACCAGTGAATTATGAATGGTATGGTGAAGGGCACTTGAGTACCGAATGCCAATTAGGGAGTCCACTTGTTCAAAATTTTATCGAACATGTGTAATTCATTTCCAACTTCAATAGGGAGCCCTATAATCCTTATTCCAACACTTATAATCTTGGGTGGAGGAATCATCCCAACTACTCAGAGAAACCAAGTTAATCAAGTTAAACCTTCTTATCCTTCAAGTTTCCCTTAAAGGTAATAAGGTGGTATACCTTTAGGCAACACTATCAACAAAAAGAGAAGCAACCTTGGGACATGCAAAAATTATTGATTGTGAAATTTGAGAACGTGGAAACTAAATTAGACAAGCTTGAATTGAGGGTTAATCAAATGAAGTAGCACAACCGAAACTTAGAGATTCAAATTGGACAATTAGCAAATAATTTTGGTGCAAGAACACAAGGTACTACATAGTAAGACTAAAATTAACCTAGGGGAGCAATGCAAAACATTAACTTTTAGGAGTGGCATGTAGACCCCTACATAAGAATAAGGGTGAAAATGAGAAAACAACCTAAAAAAATGCATGAAACCCCTGAAAATCCTAAAATATCAGTCCAAGAAAATAAGGAGGCAGCCCCAAATTCTAATTTGGATTAGAATAATAAGGTTAAAGAAGCAAAAGAGGATAAGGGAAGCAGGCCAATGTTGGTAAAACCTTATGTTCCACCTATTTCTTTTTTTTCCTTAACTATTACAAAAACACAAGTTGGACAAGCAATATGAAAAGTCTTGAAAATGTTTAAGCAACTTCACATAAATATTCCTTTTATCGAGGCACTACCACAAATGCCTAATATGCCAAGTTTCTCAAGGATCTTTTATCTAACAAGAGGAAATTGGAACAATATGAGACAATAGCCTTTTTCAAGGAATGTAGCACCATAATCCAAAATAAGCTTCCACCAAAGCTTGAGGATCCAAAAAAAATTTCAATTTCTTTCCTAATTTCTAATTGCAAATTTGATAGAGCACTACATGATTTGGGCACTGTCAAAAGTCTAATGCCTCTTTCTGTTTGCAAAAAATTGAATCTTGGTGAAATTCAATCAATCACAATAACATTACAACTAGCAAATCACTCTACTAAATACCCAATTGAGTTGGTGAAGAATGTTCTCATGCAAATAGAAAAGTTCTTCACACCAGTGGATTTCATTATACTTGATATGTATGAGGATGTCACATCATTGAACCTTGAAAGATCCTTTTTAGCTACCGTGAAACTATAATTGATGTAAAGAATGACAAACTCACCCTAAATGTGATGGAAGAGTCTATTGAATATAATGTGTTCAAGGCAATAAAATAGCCCCATCTTATTGAAGATTGATATAAGGTAGATGTGATTAGTGGTTTGATACAAGAGGCATTTTAAAAGGATCATCATGAAGACCTATTTGAAGCTTGTTTGGTTTAAGGGGCATCTCTATTGCATGAGAATTACAAAATTAAAAGTGCATCCCGTTTTTTAAAAGCAAATCCTCCATTTCAAAATTTTATGTTTGAGGACTTAGGACAAAGTAAGGCTCTTCCATCCCTTTCCATTGAAAATTTTTCAATTTTAGAGCTAAAAAATCTTCCAAATCATCTAAGGTATGCATTTCTTAGTGAAAACCAAACCTTATCTGTAATAATTTCAACAATTTTAACCAAATTACAGGAAGAAAAATTGTTGAGAGAGCTATGATAATTGAAGAGAGCCATAGGATGGACTATTAGTGATATTAGAAGGGGATTAACGCTTCCTTTTGCAAGCACAGAATCAATGATGGTCACAAACTATCTATTGAGCTCCAATGGAGGTTAAAACCTAATATGAAAGAGGTAGTGCAGGTTGAAATTTTAAAGCTTTTGGATGTGGGTATTATATACTTAATATCTGATGGCTCATGGGTAAGTATCGTTCAAGTTGTGCCTAAAAAAGGTGAGATGACCATAGTTGCTAATAAGCAAAATGAATTAATTCCATCTAGAACTATTACCAGGTGATGTGTTTAGATTATAAGAAGCTTAATAAGGCCACTCATAAGGATCATTTCCCATTACCCTTCGTTGATCAAATGCTTGAAAGGCTTTGGGTTGTGCTTATTATTGCTTTTTATATGGTTATTTTGGGTATGATCAAATTCTCATTGATCCAGAAGACTAAGAAAAAATCACTTTCACTTGTTCATATGACATATTTACATTTAAGAGAATGTCATTTGGTTTGTGTGATGCACTGACTTCATTTTAGTGGTGTATGATGGCCATTTTTAATGATTATGTTGAGAAAACTATGAAAATTTTTATAGATGATTTTTCAATATTTAAAGATTCTTTTTATACATGTTTAGCTAATCTTTCCATGGTTTTACCACAATGTGAAGAGACAAATTTGGTTTTGAAATGGGATAAGTGCCACTTCATGGTACAAGAAGGTGTGGTACTAGGCCATAAGGTGTCTTCTAGAGATATTGAAGTGGATAAGGTGAAAATAGATATTATTGAAAAGATGTCTTCACTTAAGGAAGGTGAAATTTCATTGGTCATGTGGGATTTTACCATCGCTTTATTAAGGATTTTTTGAAGATTACAAAACCTATTTGTAATTTCCTTAATAAAGATGTCATATTTAATTTTGACCAAGAATGTTTGGATGCATTTTATAGGTTAAAAAAGGCCTTGATATCAACACCTATTATAGTAGTCTCAGATTGGAGCCAACCATTTGAGCTTATGTGTGATGTGAGTGATTACGCCATTGGAGCTATTTTGGGCCAAAAGAGAGAGAAACATATGTATGTTATCTACTATGCAAGCAAAACACTCAATGAAGCTTTAAATAAATTATGCCACCATGGAGAAAGAGTTGTTTGCCATTATTTATGCATTTGACAAATTCAGGTCATATTTGATAGTTCCAAAGTCATTATGTACACGAACCATATTGCGATTAAGTATTTTTTAAGAAAGAAATATGTCAAGTCTCATCTCATACATTGGATGCTTTTATTGCAAGAGTTTGATCTTAAAATTTGTGACCAAAAGGGGATTGAAAATGCTATTGCTAATCACTTTCCAAAATTCAGCCTAAGGAAGTTGAAAATGACAACCTCTAAATTAAAGGGACATTTTTGAATGAATAGCTCTTTGCTCTTAATATTGACACACCCTAATCTGCAAACATTATGAACTATATTATGAGTGGAATTCTGCCTCTGGACATGTCATTCCAACAAGAGAAGAAGTTATTGACAGCTTACAAACACTACTTATAAGAGGAACCACTTTTATGGAAACATTGTGTTGATGGTCTCATTAGAAGGTGTGTGCCTAAGGAAGAAGTTCATTGCATTCTGAATCATTGTCATTCTTTGGAGAGTGGTGGACACTTCAACACCATAAAAACAGTTGTAAAAATTTTAGAAAGTGAAGTCCATTAGCCAATAATGTTTAAGGATACTTGGAAATTTGTGCATTTGTGTGATCATTGCCCAAGGATATGAAACACATCTCGATACCAAAAAATGTCGTTGAATAATATTCTTGAGGTAGAGTTGTTTGATATTTGGGGCATCAATTTCATGGGCCTTTTTCCTCCATCTTATAGGCAGCATTATATCTTAGTAGCTATTGATTATATGTCTAAGAGGGTTAACGTAATTTCTTCTTCTACTAATAAAGCTAAGGTGATAACTAAGTTCATAAAGAGGTTCATATTCTTAAGGTTTGGAGGCGCGCAAAGCTATAATAAGTGATGGAGGAACACATTTCTGTAATAAGCAATTTAAAGCTTTGCTTAGGAAATATGAAGTTGCCCACAAAATTGCCACCCTATATCATGAACAAACAAGTGGGTAAATAGAAATTTTCAATAGGGAGCTTAAACAAATCATGGAGAAGATGATTTCCAATTGAAGAAGGGATTGGTCACTAAATTGGATGTTGCATTATGGGTGTAAAGAACAGCTTTCAAAGCGCCTTTTGGTATGTCACCTTATCATAATCATTAGGAAAGCTTTCCACCTTCCTGTGGAATTGGAGCACAAGGCATATTAGGCTATCAAATTATTGAATTTTGATCTCAAGAAAGCTGAAGAGAAACATCAAATTTAATTGAATGAGTTGGACAAAATTTGAGTGAATGCTTATGAGAGTGCTGGAATTAAGGAGAAAATTAAACTTTGGCATGATAAGCATATTCATAAACATTTTTTTAAAGTGGGACAACATGTGTTATTGTTCAATTCTAGACTTTGACTCTTCCTTAGGAAACTAAAATCACACAGGTTTGGACCGTTCATAATGGTGCAAGTCTTTCCACATGGAGCAGTGGAATTACAAGGAGAGTTAGAAATATATTTAAAGTGAACGGGCAAAAAGTTAAACATTATGTCTAAGGAGAGACATTGTAAATAGGAAAAGTTTTCTCCTAAATGTTCTAGCGAACCAAAATTCAAAAAAACTTGAGCTAATGACTATAACAAGAGTTTGTTGGGAGGCAACCCAACAAATTTTATTTATTTCAATTTATTTACTTTAATTCTTGCATAATTTTAATATTCAATTGCTAGTTAGTACATTTTTCTTAAAATAAGCAATTTTTGTAAATTTAATTTCCATTACAATGCTAGTTTTATGTTTAATTCTTCTTAGTTAATTTTAATTTTTATTCGTTACAGGTTTGTCGCATAAAAAAAATTTACAAACAGGTTTGCAAGGGCCATACCATGGGCACGCAAGAGGTCGGAGCAAAGAGCCGAGTAAAGGAGATGAAGGAATAACAGAGATACATTAGGCTTGAAGGTTGATGATCTGAGTCGTGAGAAGTTAAACTGGGTTTAAATTGATGAATTGGGCCATCAGTTGTTCAAGGGAAGATATTGTAATGGAGTTGGGCCTCTAAAGTTTTAATGGAAAAGGTGGGCTTTAGTCTTCGGCCGAAAGGAGAGTTTTAAATTTTAAAAATTTCTCATCTTCTTTCACTAAAACCTAAAATCACCTTTCATCTTCTTCCAATAACCCCAACCGACACTCACGTCATTCCACTCCCCAACGACCGCAATATCACATTCATTTGCCACTAACCCAGTTTCCAAAAATCACGTTCTCTTTCCACACTACAACTCTTCTTCAAAGCTCAAACCTCCCATCCCATGTTCCCTATTCTTCCATAGCCACATTTGCCCTCTCTCTCTCCATGAAGCTAGTCGCTCCTTCACAAACAACCTCTTCCTCTCATTTCAAAATTCCCTTAACATTGAAGATAATATGGTTAAGCAAGCAGTAAAGAAGAGAGCACTAAAGCAGGGTTCTCTATTAACTCGCTACCAAAACACCTCCTTCTCAAACTTTAATGTTCCATAACCATTACCATTGTCGCCGAAACCATTCACACTGAATCTAGGGTTCATAGATAAAATACAAGTAGCAAGGTCTAAAAGTGTTGAAAATTTGAGGTTTCAAGGCTAAAAAGTACTATTGTGAAACAACCTTAGACACACTTAAGCTAAAAAGAGATGTCAACCACATGCTTGAAAGGGTCAATTTACTTTGATTTACCAAGATGAGGTTCCCAAGTTATGCTGACATGACATTGGAATTCCTAGCTACCCTAGGCCTTCTACATGTTGGAGAGGACAACCAACCAAATTGGTTTACATACAGGTTGTTTGGAGAGGACCAAAAGGTACTTTTTATATGTTCAATTTGATTTTTTATTTCCCTGAGGAAGGACACAAAACCCTACCGCCAGAGTGCAAGGAGCAAGAATTTTAGGAAGATATCACCACAGTACCAACTACCTTTTAAGCAAGACGTTTGAAGTCTCATGAAATATGGAAACTAGCATTATGATACATCCATTGATTTGTAGTCTATAGACTATTTTTCCAGAGCTGAAAACACAGGTTTGATCTCTAAGAATGACTTATTCTTTTTATCGTGTATGGTAAAGAAGAAAATGCCAAATTGGGGTGTTAGATATTTCAACACCTGCTGGCAGTAACCACGACCAAAAAACCAAAAATTATGACTAGATTTATGACTATTGTCGTAGCAATGGCTTATATGAGCTTTAGATATCAGACATGCAAAACAGAGCCAACAACGAAGATCAAATACCTCGATTGTTCCTATCTGTTGTAAGCCCAGCTATGCAAAAAGGAGGGAGGCCAATATGTTCCCATCCATGGTGACATACATTTCAAAGCAAATGATGAAGAATAGCAGCGACATGCCACCTCTACACACAAGTCATGGCAAGGATAGTTGGGTTGGACATGCAGATGAGGATAATGCAAGAACAACTCGAGGCCTTCTATGCCTTCATGGGATTCACACTACCACCACCACCACTAGGAAAATGAAGGAATCATCCATTTCCATGCTTTTAACTAATTTTAATTTCAATTTTGAATAATTATTTTTATTTTTTGTTATGGATATTGTGTCTTTTGTTTATGGATATTGTGGAAATTCTCATATTGCTGCAGGTTTGATTTAGGTTTAAGAAATATAAACTTCAGCAATATTTTGGTTTCAACTTTGTAAGGACAAAAGTTGCATTTCCATTCTAGAATAATTGAATTTTATGTTGTGGATTGTGTGGTTTAATATGTTACTTGTGAATCACAGTTTAAAATTTGCCTTTGGTGTTACTATGACACCAAGCTATGTTTGTGCATTTTGCTAAAAAAAAAAAAATTATGGAAAATATAGTTATAATCTTACAAATGGTTGCAGTGTGAGTGATCAATTTTAGAGTCGATTGTTAGTGAAAAAGAACAGTTACGAATTGGACCTGTTGCGTGTGAATTGTGTGTTTTGCAGCTGAAATGTTTAAATGTGCAATAAAGATGAATTATGTTGAGATTCTGAACATGTAATAGGTATAAGTTTGTGGAACTTGAAATGTGCTTTAAAAAACATCATGTTATGTGTTGAGTTGTGCTTAAGTGTTACTTGTAGCTTTTGAGATAAATGAATGGAAATGCATGTGAAAGTTAAGCCATTTTTTACCAAATTCATGTCATTCTAGGTCTGAAATGAGATTGTGTAGATTTTAAAATTGTTAAATTAATTTTTTGAAAAGAAATTGGCATAAATTTTGTTTTAAGTTGGTAACTGTTCATCATTTCATTTGATAGGTGTTGTGTTTGATAATTTGATTTGTGTTCAACATGATGAATTGAAGATTTTTTTAAGAACAGAAATTGAATTATGTCACATTGAAAATGGAATTAAATTGCAATTATTGAGAATGGATGAATCAATTTTGTTTGCGGGTGATAAAATTATCAGGGAGTAACTATGAGCAGCAATTATGCTATTGGAACTAAATTTAAAGGCGCATAGGGTGTTGCATGGCCCATGCCACGACCCATGCACAGTATTCCCTCTCTTCACCTAAGGTTTCATTGTTGTTTCATTTTTCGCTATTCAATTTTTCTACTTTGAGTAGGGGTATAGAATGCAATTTTTTTTTTAAGAATGTATAGAATTCTTTTCTATATAGATTAGTTAATTAATTCCTTGATTATATTTAATTTATTCTTTTGCCATTTCTAATTCAATTTTCTTAGAGTTTTTGTTTGTTCAAATAATGAAGAAGAATTATATTGGAGTGTTGATCAATTTACATATTGTAAAAATTTGGACTTCTTTTAAATTCTCATAATAAATTATGCATGATTATTTTATTTGAAAATTTATACATTTGAAGAAGTTTGACAAATGATGTAAGCAATTGTCTTGTTTAAATTTAATGAAGAAATTTGTTTGAATCATTACGCTTAGAAATTAATTGCTTGTTTAGACTCAAATATGAGCTAGTTTGTTATTTTCCACTAATTCTAGAATAAGTCATAAAATCTTTTGAGATAAAATATTAATTCACACTTGATCATGGACATGATTTATGCATTCATTGTGTTAGCTCATTTGGTCCATCTATACCTTATTAATTTTATCCTTTGCATCCTTTTTTAGCCTTAAAATACACTCTAAAGTGTATATAAACCTTTTTCCTAGTACCCTTAACCTTATCGCTATATAACTATCATTATGGCCTATTCTCCAAGAATTAGGATTGAAATTACTAATTGGTATAAGAATTTTATTTTATGTATGTTGAAAAATAGAGAATTTCCTTCTTAATTGTATATTTTGTTGTCTCTTGGTGCCCTGGAAAGGGGGGGGGGGGTGGGCGGGGGCCGGTGGTGGTGTTTGAATAGGGCAATGACAAGTAAAACTCAACGGCTGACATATGTGGAAATTAAGAGAAATAGATACAATTAATTTATAGAGGTTTGGCACAACCTTGTCTACGCCCTCTCCTCTAGTCTTTCACTAGAGACTTTCACTATCAAGATAGACTCTAGGTGTTATCAATCACCTTTACACAATAAGTTTTTGGGCACTGTTAAGTCATTATAAGTAGACTTTCGAGTGCTACTAAAACCATTTCCCAAAATAGTTTACAAGTACTACCTTAAACCTTTCACATAAATGATTTAAATCTACAAAGATCTTCTTAAACTAAAAAACTTTTCTTTAAAGGATTTACAAATTAAAGATGAGAAAGAACACTCTCACTTAAGTAATAATGATCACACTCATAAATTATGTTTGACTTGGTGGAGAGTTTTAAGAGATGTCTTTAGCTTGTTCTTCATCTCTATTTTTCAAGATGTCTTAAGCAAGCTTTGACATTTGATCTTCTCTTGAAGCTAGATCACACATGTTTCACCTTTTTTATCAAATATTTTTTTCACAATAGAATAAGCTCACTTTTGACCATTTCTCACTTTTCAATCTACTTAATTTTATTGCGGGAGAGTCCTTTTATAGGTAAAGACACAGAACTAGTCGTTAGAAGGAAGCTATCACTTCATGTTGAAAAATAGTCATTCAACGCCTGTTGGACTATCTCCATGCTCATTGTTGGGTGAAAATACAACTTCAATGACCATTGATTTCATTGAAATGCCTGTTGGAACTAGTTGTTAGAAAGAGATCTGTCTACACAATCCTTTTCTGACTTTCTTAATTGTTTAGTCACCAACTCCTTTACCGACTGTTGGAGCTACTCAATGCCTATTGGAATTAAACTCCAACTTCTATTGGGATGTGGATAATGCCTATTGAAAGATCTCCAAGAGGATATGAGTTAGATGTTTTGTTTTTCAAGATTTTGTATAGTGTTTCAACGGTTGTTGGCTTTGATTCAATGCCCATTGAAAAGTGTCACAATACCTATGGAACATTTGATCATCTCCCATTGGAGAGTCCAGAAACTCTAGCTTTGCCTGGATGTTTTTCCAATGCCCATTGTTATATATCCAATGCCCGTGTCGAGACTTTGAGGTTTATGTTCACATAGACTCATTTGGTCCAATGTCTGTTGTGAAAATGTAATGCATCTTGAGGTATCGATCACTAGTGCCCATTGCAAAAATGCAACGCCAGTTGAGAAGATTTGCTTGCGAAGCTCAAAAGCTTTTAGTATCCAATGCCTATTATGCAATGAAAGAGTTGATGATTGAAAGGTCCATAATCCTTAACTCATATTTGGGTGTCACATCAACACTTGTTGTTTATCTTCAACGCTCATTGTTGAAGTCACAATGCCCATTGAAATTCCACAACACCCGTTGGCTTTGAATACTTAGAGTTTTCCAAAAAACACTTCATTTCAAGACTTTTGATCAACAAATTGATGTACCTGCAATATCTTTGACACAAACACAAACTCAAACATGAGTGTGTTTTTAGATGTGTTTGTAATTATCAAAACAAGCTTGGTTTACAAAAACTCCCAAGTAAGATCCAACATATTTGAGCATATGTGCAATTGTTTGATATGTTAAAAAATTGCATAATTTGAGACATGTAAAACTTGCATCTATGCAAATTATTGGTTATTCTTTGTTTTTCTTCTTTACATAAAAAATTAAAAAAAGGAAAGAAAGAAAGAAAAAGAGAAAAAGAAAAGAGAAATTAGGAACTGCGAAACCTTTTGAGCTCTAAGGTTTAAATAATTTAGAGTTCACAATTTTATATGAGATGCATTATGATAACAATATGCTTTTGAACTTTATTTTGGATTTTGAGTAATTGTTACTAGAAGTAAGAGAAGAAAGTGGAAGAAAAGGAGAAGAAATTTTGGTTACATATGGAAGTTTTAATATCACTTGATTATTTTCATTCTTGGAATCATTTTTGCAATTTTCTTGCTTGAACCTTTTTATCCTTTTCTTTGGCAAGCCATTTTTCTCTTTAGTCATGTTACAAGCTAGCAAGGATCTCTTGCTCCTTGATTAGATGTGCAATTACATTAGCGGAGATTGATTATGTGTTCTTACTTATGGAATTATGCATAATATTATGTTAGGAAGAGATTTCACAAAGATGGCTTGTGTTATGTTTGATTCTAAAGTGCATCAAAGAGATAAAGGTGTATTGTGGTTTTTATAATTTTATTGATTAATTTATACTAGGCATTGTTTGCAAAGTTTTGAGAATGGATTTGAATGTTCTAGATTTTCTCATGATTTTGATTGCTTAGTTTGTTATGCAATTTTTCTAAATTCAAAGGCTTGCAATTGAGAGTTGAGAGATTCTTTTGTTTATTCTTTACTATGCTTAAGGACATGCAAAACTCAAAATTTGGGAAAGTTTAATAGGAGTCTTTTTAGTATGTAAATTTAGTTTAGGAATTAGGAATTTTTCTTACTTCTATAGTGTTTTTATTTTGGAATTAGTTGATTTTTTTGTTTCTTTTATGATCACGTAGAAATTTCTTAAAAAAAAGCTCAATTATAATTTCCAACATTATTATATGGACTATTATGTGACCCATATGTCGAATCATGCAGTGATGCAGAGTTAACTAGTCAATGAATGCAAATTTGAAAATAGTACTTAGTGCATCGACCATTGCATGATTTTATGCATTAGGTCATGCAAAACAATAAAAACATATTTGTAAAACATAAACGAAGGCTGCCTTTTAAGAAAAGAAGAGACCTGATGGAAGAGATGTTTTGGAGAGGAAAGGAGATATAATTGAGAGGAGAAAAGTGGATCTAACATCTATATCAACTTTGTGAGAGAATTTTGGGAGATTTTAAAGAGCTTTTCTTAGGGATCATAGATCTAGATTTAGATTCTTCTCCTTATGAATATTCTACTTTTGGATTCAATGGATTTCTTCATCTTTGTTTCTTCTTCTTTCTATAGAATGAACTAATTCTTTAATTTAGGTATTAGCGTGAAATCCCAAAATTTTTTCATGGTTATATGAAAGGGTTTTTCTTCAATCTTGTTGGTTTCCTTTATTTAACATATTTTATCTTAATTTGCTTACGTCTATGAATGGTCACATATATGCAAGGCTTGAGATTCTAAATGATGGAGTGAAAGTTGAAATTTAAGGTTCATCCCAACACGTTAAACTATGAGATTGATACCACGAGAGTATACTCAAGTTTCAAAGATGTCAATGGATTATCCGAGGAACTAATGCATCATTATTGAATTTTGTGACCACAGGAGTAGACACAATTTTAGTGACAATAGGCTTAATTTTGCACGAGAAAAATAGATTGAAATAGGAAAATTCATCTTCAAGCACAACTCATTCACTTTGAAGATAAAACTCTTGGTATAATTATTGAATAATATTGTAGTGTATTTAAATTTCCTAGAAATCTTTTGCATGAAAGTTTTCTTCCAAATTTTGTTTTGTTAATTTATTTAGAATTTTCAGATTTTAGGTTAATCTTTCTTTCATAATTCAGTTATTAGATAATATGAAAATTGAGTTCTTGTTGGTAGCTGACGTAATCAATTCTCATGGGAACGATCTCTAGTTTTCATTATGTTACTTAAAGCGATTTATGCACTTATAAAAGTTTTACACACAATAAGATATTTTTAAATTTTGATGACTTATGGATCACAAAATATAGTTTTATTATATATGATTTATTATAAGATTATGCTAACAATAAGCCCAAATACTAAAATAATAGATACAAAAATCAAATTGAACTAAACAAAATTGAATCAAATCAAATTAAAAAAATTACAATTTTAAAAATATAATCTGAATAGAACCGAGTTGGTTTATAAATTGAATTGAACTAAAATAAATCAAACCAAACTAAAATGAAAAATCAATTTTTTGGAAATACAAATCAATTCCATCCAAATTAATTTATAAATCAAACCTAATTGAACTGATTTGATTTGATTTAGTTCAATTATAATTCAGTTTCATTTAAATCAATTTTTTTAAAATAATTTGAAAATATTAAAAATATAAATAATAGTTTTTGATAATATATTTAAATACAAATACTATGCTTTTATTTATTTTTATTATAAATAATAAACTTTAAATAGAGTCAAATGATCTTGATTTGATTTAATATATTAATTTATTTTGACTTTATTTTAAATACATTCAATTTGACCGAACTGAAATTTTTATCTAAAAATACAAAAATCAATTTTACTGATTTTTTAATAAAGAAACCTAATAAAATTGAATTCATTGATTTTTTTAAAAAAAGAAATCAAATCAAATTTATACCTGAACTAACCAAGCATTAAAAGATTCATTTACTAATTTTGGCTTGCAAGAAATTGGGATAATATTTTATGCAAAAAATTTTGGTTAATTTTACATAAATCACTTTTCTAAATTGTAATCTTTTTAAAATAATTTTAATCTAATTCTCATAAAAAAAAATACTAAGATTATTAGTTTGAGTTAAATTATTTAAAATTAAAATATTATTTTTACATATTTTTACCTCTTCATATATTTTATAATTCAATTATATTTTATTTTTTATATATTTTATTATTTTTATATGTCTAAAAATAAATTGAAGTTTTTATTCTAAATTTTTATAATTTAAAATATCAAAATTGCAATTATAATTTCATTAATGTAATTTTGCAGTCTGAACACTAAATTTGAATCATAATTTCAGCTCAATTCAAATTATATTACTTTACAATTCATACTAAAATTATAATTTCAACTCAATTCAATTATGATAGAATTGGAATTGAAATTATAACTCTCAATTTCAATTCCAATTCTGACTCAAAAAGTAAAATGGCACATGCATTTCATGGGTCCAACATTTCGAAATGAATACAAGCAATCTCTAGGCTCCAACAACATACCCGTAATTGAAATGGGGATATTACTTTTACTAATCAAACAAGTGATAATTTTTCGACATGATCTTGTCTTGCATACTGTTTTTCGTATATACATTACTTCCAATCTCAGCTAAAATGAGTGAAAAGCATGAAAAACCCAAGGCCAAAGCAAACGTACTTCCCCAGATATCACTTTAGAACACTGGTTCCCCAACCCGTATATCCTCAACAATACCCTTTGTTAATTGTCTTTTGCTACAAAAATATGGTCTATGTCGAAATCCATGTGCTCGAGACCAAGATAAAATTGGAGAATAAGAATTCATACAACACGAATCTATAGTTTAGACTGATGTCGAAATACATGTGCTCGAGACCAAGATAAAATTGGAGAATAAGAATTCAGACAACACGAATCTATTGTTTAGACTGATACAAATGGAGAATGAAGGGGGAAAACGCCAAAATCATGGATTGAAAACCCCACTACCCAAAGCATATTTTACACAAAAAAAGGAAGATTGTTGAAAGAAAAATAGAAAACAAAACTAATAAGGATGATACAGGAAACACCATTAACTCGTGAGGAGAGTCTCGACAGCTTCAAAGAAAAGAGGTGCCATGTCAGGGTTTGGAGTCTTGATTGCACACTTGATCCCTGGCGTTCCAACAGCTGTGGTAAGCTCAATCAATAACGGAATTCCTCGAGGCATTGTAGCAGAGAAGTAGAACACATCCTGGTTGGCATGCTTCCGCTTTGCAATAAAGAACATGTTTGATGAAGCCAACCGGTCTAAAATAGCTTCTACACTGTTCACCACAATGCTTGGGAAGTCCTTTGAGACCTCATTTGAATCAGGAAGAGACCTCCAAGTCTGTGAGAGCAACACATCAAAAAAGGATCAGGTTCTAAATACAGCAAAAAATATCATAAATTACGTCCTCAGATGAATTTCCTTCACAATCTTTTCTACAATGAAGATGCACAAATTTCTGAATTCATATGATACCAAATCCTAATACAGTAAAACCTCTTTAAATTAATGACCTATTGCCAAATTTGTTATTAATTAGTGAAAGTTATTAATTTGTAGAAATCTATAAATATAAATTCAAGTTATTAATTTTATTATTTATTATTGTGAAAAATTAAATATAATGGATATAAAGAAACTTATTCTAGATCTATTTATTCTTGTATTTCTCTAGTTGATCATTCAAATCTTATCTATATTGTAGCAAATAAGTTATTACGAAATACACAGTTCAAAATTAGAACAAGTAGAAAGAAACAAACTACTTAAGATAAATAGTTTTGTAAATAACATTGATTCTGCTAATTAATACTCTAATTATTTTTTTTGGTATTTTGTATTAATTAGATAGTAAAAATATTAATTTATGTATATGAAACGCAATACATTCTCTGAAATTTTATTAAATTTTAGAGATTATTAATTATTGGAGTATTAATTTAGAGAGGTTTTACTGCATATCCATGTTTTTTCTTAATATAAATTTGTCATTTTATCACTAGCTAACAAGAAGGGAACACATCATGCCAGAGAAAAATACAAAACCTTGTATTGTTGCGAAGATTGATAAATGCTATAATACCACCTAGGAAGGAAAGCTTTAAGAAAATTTTATCAGTGACTTATTCACCTATTCGCTCAAATGGGAGAGCTTTGTATTGTTGCATAACACTTGTAGCTTCAAATCCTACATAAACTATTTCAAGTTCTTAAAAACTTTTAATGAATATGCAGAACAACTAAGCAAAACAATCATCAAATCACGTATGTAGAAACACACCATGATATTATTTTTTTCTGATAGGATGCGGGTTATGATACAATACAACTAATAATAAAGATAACACCACAGATCGAACACATCAGACATGGCATGCACCTTGTGTCAAGCACCAAATGAAAGGTGCATCTCTTCATCACGCTTAGCATCTTAGGTGAAGGCACATTTATAGAGGGGCCTCACAATTTTCCCTAAGCACCCTTCTAATAACACCAAAACCTCCAAGCAGTAATCATCACAAATAGAACACAATGCTTTATAAATGTTGAAACATGACACTCTAAGAAAAAGAAATCTTCCTTATTTTACCTCAAGGAAGCTTCCACGTTCCATCCTCCCATCTTCAGTAAAGAATACATGCAATGGGATTTTGTCATTAAAGTATAACACTGGCTGCTGATTATTTTTCACAGCAACTTGCAAAAGTGAGTTTGGAGGACCAGCAGACATGTTCTGAAACAATAACATAGGCAGCAGAGTTGCAGCTGACGTCCCAGGTTGCAATTGTGGAACCTAACAGAGAATAAGATGTCAAGTCACACTCAATGCAGAAAATAAAGAAAGGAAGTAATCTTCAAATCAAAGTTAAACTACCTGCAAAGGTCCAGCAGCTGCAAGACCAAATGTATTCTTGTTAAACTGAATCATGAACCCATCAAGAGGAATCTGTGAGTTGTTCTCAAACAATATGCTATAAAAGATTTGGCCATCTCTTCGTACTAGCTGTGCACTGATTTGTAAACCATGACCAGAAGCTGCTAGTAGTAGAACTGGTAAAGGAGGGCTGAAACAAGTTCAACGAATTTGTTAAGCGTCACATTTAGATAAGCAACAGACATTGCAAACTACGCAGGCATATTATTAGATGAATTTTGTATAAAATTACAAGAAGCTTTGCAAAGTATTCATGAAGCCAAGAAATTCTATATAAATGTCACAAGTTGCCAGTGCCACGACAACCAAGAATGACAGTTCACGCATTCCAGCACACTTACCCAGCAGGAGTAGACGGCTGGTCAATAGGGACAATAGCATTATTATCCAGCCCTATCAGATCACCAAGTAAATCTGGTTCAGGAACAGCAGGTTGAGGGGCAGCCGGTGCAGGGGCAGCTTGCCTTGCTCCAGCATATGAAGCACTACTTGAACTGGTTGGTGGTGATGCAGCACCATCAGCAGGATGAGAAGGTGATTCTGAATACCCTGTCTCACCCCCATCAGGATATTCATCATCTTCAGTTTTCTGTGCTGTTGTCTTCACACGGGTTACAAATGTTTCAGGGGGCTTGTGATACACAGAGGACAATGTAGCAATGTTAGCAAGAAGCTCATCAAGAAGAGATGAATCAAGTTGGTTTGAATCATCGCTAATCACAGGCTTCTCAGCCAGCACCACATCCTTAGCCGCCTGAAAAATCAAAGCACACCAATCAGACATACATGCAACAAAGTGATGTTATTTGCCCTATATGGACACAGCATACAAGTGTTTCTACATGGAACTTTACATGAATTTCATAAGGATCTATTTAGATAAATGATTATTTGAATTTAAGGCGTAACTGAATTTTACATTATCTTGGTGTTTTTTTGGTTTTTCACTTGAAACAAAAATGCAAAACCATCCTCATTTCAAATGAACATCAATCCAAAGAGACTGTAAAGTTTTAAGAAGCAACAAGTGTGGAATTTCAAATTGATGAAAATTCATTTGGTTCAACATTGTCCACTAGTTCCAACCCTGCCTCCTATTGGAGAAATTTATGAAGCACAGACTTTTTAGGGGTTAATATATGCATGTCGGAAATGTTGGGGACACCAACACGCCGGGACAGGTCAGAAAACGTGTCGCCTATTTTTACACTGGGAACATGCCAAGGACATGGGATTTAAAAATTTTGGGATCAAATTTGCAAAAAAATGAGTTTTTTTTAAAATACTCTAAAAATATTGGGTCAAACAATAAAAGCAGAACTTGTTAATATTGTGACAACCCTAGCCACTGGGCAGCTTTATTTCTGTGGCAGAACTCTAGCCTCTCTATCCCCGTTGCTTATACACACACACACTTGTCATGTCCCCACCGTATCCATGTCTCATTATTTTAGAAAATGCCGTTTTACATATTTGTATCTGTACCCATATATGTACCCATGTCAGTGCCTCATAGGAAGGAATAAAATGGCTAGGTGCAGTCAATTCTAAGGATACTAAAACTATATATATATTTTTGCTGTGTCCCTGCTATATCCATGTCTCACTTTTATTAAAAATGTTGTTTCCCATATCAATATGCGTACCACATGCGTATCCATGTCGGTGCTTCATAGGGAGGAATAAAATGAGTAGGTGCAGTAAGTCAATTCTAAGCATACTAAAACTAGCCCAAGCAGGCAGATTAACTGAGATGTGTGTAGCCAAGTTCATGAACTTGTGCTCTGAGGCAGCATAAACATGAGCTAAGATGACAAGCTAATGTAACTATCCCCATCTTTATTCCCAACCTCATCAATGGAAACAAAAGAAAAAATAAAACAAATAAAGCAGATTAACTGACATGTGTGTAGCCAAGTGCATGAACTTGTGCTCTAAGGCAGCATAAACACAAGCTAAGATGACAAGCTAATGTAACTATCCCCATCTTCATTCCCAATCTCATCAATGGAAACAAAAGAAAAAATAAAACGAACAAAAATCCGCATGCCAAGCAAAGAAATAAATGCACAGCATATCAAAACAAGTGGCATTGTACAGCATGACTGTCAAAAGCAAAACAATACCTCAGGATCAGTAGATAGCAATCGCCAATAGATGTATGCACGATCCCGCAAGTCAGGATTGTCTGTTTCCACAGTTGCATTATTCAAAACAACCTGTGAAAAATGAATCCAAGAGTAAGTTCATCTGTCTAACTAAAGCACTAACCATTAAATCATGAAAAGGAGTAAACCAAAAATGCAGTACTTATGATTAAAAAAAAACAAAACAAAACAACCATGTTATTATCAAAGTGATGCCAGACCAGAACACATCACAGTACATCCGAAACATTAAGTAATTGCCCTGCAGTGAGGGAAAATAAATTTCTATAGGCAACACTCTGCAGCATGAAACATGTAAATTTATACTTCACATGACCGAATTTCATCAATCCATCTATGTATATTGATGCACTAATTTCACAAACTAAAGATAAAAAAATTTCAATTGAGTTTGTAAGCAATGTAACCTGGAAAATTATTAGGTTTTCAGCTCTCCAATTTTAAGAGTATTTTATAACTAAACTCAAAATTGTAAATCTAAGAGATAACAAGCTTAATGCCAAGAGAAAAGATCCTTCCATGAAATATAACTTTCTTTAGCTACAGAAAAACCTCATTTTCTTTTCAATTACACCTTGAACACCATTAAAAATTAAATGCAGTTTTCCATTCAAGCAACGATGTTCCTTCTAACACTAAATTGTGGCCACTGTAGACTCATTACAAAGTCACATGGATTGCCACATAGAAAGCTGCAAGCCTTTAACCCTCATTGGATCCATAAACACAAATATCATCATGTTTCAGACATCCTAAAAGCTGTGCCAACCAGAGGGTTGATAGTCTAGGGACCCACAGGGTCAAAGTACACAAAGAGGTGAACCGGACCATACTTCCCAAAGTACAATCATGTAGGTAAAAGAGCAAAACCTGAATCATTTGCTGAGGGCCTTCAGTTGGTTTTTTAAGAAAGAGTTTGACAGTTGCAGTCAGCAATTGCAACTGGACTTGGGCAGGCTCTTCAGGGAAACTCTCCAAAAAGCTTTCCAGGAGCTCATCAGCATTGTCAATTCTTTCAGCATACTCTCCAATTATCCAGATCATGGAAGCCTTATGACAAAGAAGAAGAAAAGATAAGCACAAAATATAAGCTAGAATAATAATCTATAGTAGGAAAACCTGAGGGCAGACACAAACCTTAGCTTCTGGCTCATCTAAAGTGTCTAAGCTCTCACAAAGTGTTGCAATGATTGATTCATAACTGCACAGGAAGGGGAGAGAAAATAAATTGTAGAAGAAGAGCAGAATTTCACATACACATCGACACAAAAAATAAAGCTTACGTGTTAGGGTATCTTCTAAAGATATCTTTGATAACTATAATAGCTTCTTGAACAACATAATTTACTTTAATTTTAATCAGCTCTAGCAAGACACTAATGCAACGCTCAGCTGCTCGCTCCAACTTGATGGCGCAGCGGCCAATGGCACGGACAGCCTTCCTGACAAATTCCACATCTACTTCTGTGGCATACTCTTTGAACTCCAGCAGCACCTGCAGAAGCCCTCAACAAGAGGAGATTAACCTACGTAACTCAAACTTAACAATTGGCTAAAAAAAGGCACATTACACACCTGTCTTACCTGCGGCTCCCCTCCCCCCAACAAAATAAAATGAAATAAAAAATGAAAAACAAGAGAAAAGGAAATCATACTTGGTCTATATTTCGGTCTGAAGCAAGTTTTATCATAATTTCCAGTTTCTCCATCTTCACATAAATTGGATCATTATACTTGCAGAAAAATACCTGAAAATACAAGAAAATGTTTTTGGACTAAGACCTCCTTGATCACAACACAAACACATGTGAACCACAAGTGGGAATTTTCCACCTGTGAATTTGAATGTTTCATCTAGTCGATAAGGCTATATCCATTTACCTTAATTTCATGCGCAAGGATTGTAGGCCGTCTCTGTACAATTAGGTTGATGTTCCTCAATGCAACATATTGTATCTCAGGTTCTGCAGAAAGTAATGTCACAAGAGGGGGAGCCATCTTCTTGCAAAGATTTCGAACAACATCAGTGCTAGTGATAAGCTCCATTTGTTGGAGGATCATCTATAAAATTGAAAATGGAGCAAAAAAAAAAAAAAAAAATAATGACATTGAATTTTGACAAGTTGATCACTATAAATAAGGCAGGCACCAACATTAAAATAATGATACAGAGCAGCAATAAAACAATGACAGCACATCACCTTAACAGCTGAAAGTACAACTGCACAATTAGCATGTTGTAGTCGTGGAGTAACTCGCTCCACTATATTTTCAGCCTCAAGAGCATCAGCTGCCTTGTATCTAGAAAGTGCATCCAATATAAAAACTTGCCCCCACCTGAAAAAGCAACAACATAATCAACTTTGACACACACAAAAAAAATAAAATAAAATAAAGACGTTGCAGCAAGTGAAAGATTAGAAAATAAAATGCCGATTTGTGATATAATCCAAAACATGAAATCATTCAATTTCTAGCGAAATTCTGTCACTTATGTTTTATAACTAGGTAGCAGAACACATGTAACGCAGACAGAGGTCCTAACAATGAGCGTTAAATAAATGACTAAAAGTGCGATAAGGGTAAAAGAGAATAAGCAGTACACATAGAACTCCAACACCACCCAACAAAGAGCATGCAACCACTTTAGGAAAAAGATGCAACAAGAGAGAAAAAATAAGGTAGGGCTTAGAAGAATACAATACAAAGCACAACATACACACTTAAAAACAGCTGCATATACATATAACCACATTTTGAAACTTTTGCTTTGATTTCTATCATTTTCATTTACAGTATAAACATAGATATCACAATATGTTGTAGTACAAAGAACCATCCATTGACCGTTTGATGAAAGTACATCAATCATAGAACCTTCAAAGACCAAAATCAGTTTCATACAAATTATCGCTCTCTCTGTATCTGACCATGAAAATTTTGACCGGAAGACATCATAATAAGGTCACTTACTCTGTGCACTCATTTAAAGCAGTGAGGAGCTTTGACAGTGTATGACTAGAGATTTCAAAAATGGGTCCGCTACTATTGTCTTGAATCTCTGCAAGGGCTGCCACAGCATTTGCAACAACCATTGGATTATTGTCAGAAATCAAATCCTTGAGAGATTCCAGAAAGCCTCGATCTTCAACTAACTCAGCATTTATATCATAAAGTTTGGCCACACAAATGGCAGCAGTCTTGCGAACATAAGGATCATCATCCTGTTAAACATATGCAAAATTTAGAGAATATAAACAAATAAAATTTTCTTTACGCGTACCAAGGCTCCGCTTGTTTAGCTGAAAATATTTTTCAAAAAAACATTTTTCGCATTTTTCTCTGTTTGGTGCATCTAAAAAAATTGATCAACGGAAAATATTTTCCTGATCAAAGGGACTAATTCATTTTCCAAGAAAATGACTTTCTGTTTTGAAAATGGAAAGTCATTTTTTAGACTTTGACAAACTTATTTATATGAAAAATAAATCATATAAACACATGTATTTATTATCACTAATCATCGACTCACAGTTAGTTATCACCAGCCAACGGTGGTTACCAATGATAGGCGATAGCCACAAAAGAATTTCATTTTTAATATATTTTTTCTTATATTAAACAGTAAATAGTATAAATATAAAATATTTATATTTTAACTTTTATTATAATCTTATAAATAAAAAAGAAAATATTTTTTTATAATATATTCTAAACACCAGAAAATATGTTACTCAGAAAATATTTTCCTTAAACAAGTTATTTTCCATGAAACATATAGAGCCTAAGTGACAAAAGGATGCACTATCCAATCACTGCAACCAACTAAACCAGAATAATGAATTCCAACAGAAAAGCATGAATAGAATTCATATAAATTCCTAAATCAACCTTTAGACACCTCTGAAGGGGATCACATAAATACTCTGTAATTTTGTCAACCCGAATGCAACCCATTGTCCGTACAGCCAATGCTCGAATAAGAGGATTTGGATCTTGTGAATCCTGCATAAATGACAATAAAAAGCAAGTTCTTAAAAGTGCCAGAAGCATCTGATGACAGTGTTATGCACACAAGAGAAAAAAACACAAATTCAAAAACAGCAGATGCATAAAATATTGACTCAGTTTTCACTCTTTAAAATTGAGTTAAAAGTTCTCTATAGCCAGCACAAAGTAAATCTAAGTGAATCAAGGATCCACATTTGGAAGCTCTTCTCCATGATAAAGATACTACCAGTTAATCTAAAGTGAGATAATATGAGAAAATTTTGCAAGACAACTTTTCTTTTACTCTTTTTGAACTAAGAATTTGTACCAGATGCACAAAGCAGTTTATAGAAGATCCCCCAACAGGCACAGTACTGGAATGTGTTACCGTAAGCTCAACAATTAATTAAGTAATACAAGACAGATATTTAATCTTGTCCATGGAAATGGACATTAAATCTATCAAGAAACAAGAAGCAATTGATACATGAAATCATATCTGTATCCAAAAACCATTCAGCATTTATTTCATCATATAGGCTTTCAATATAAAGGTTGATGAAGATACCAATGATCAAATAAAACTCTAATACTGCTCAATTTGAAAGCCGTGATATAGATATCTCATAATAAAGGCATCATCAACAAAAGTGAAAGTAATAAGCAAGATTACTATACAAGTCTGGAAATGATAGAAGGTTTTGCCATAGTTCTCACCTTGACAAATGTATTAACTGCAAGAATTGCAAGATCAGGCTGGCTTTTGGCATAATTTATAAGATACAAGTAAACCAGTTTCTTAAGCTCCAAATTCTCCGTTTGCATACAATTCACTACATCCGTAAATAGGGACGATACATCCTTCCCAACAGTCATCGCCGCAATCACCTTCTTCACAGCATCTTTTCTCTTATCCTGCGCACCAACAACAACAACATCACACATTTAAAGAACCCCACAGTTACAATCAAAACCCTAAATTCAACATTTAAACACATTATAACGGTAATAATAAATGTTAACCTTGTACTGAGAATTCAGCTCTTCTTTAAGCTCAGGGATTTCACCCTTCTTCGTGGTGGAAAAGTACTTAGAATCGTGCCCACTCATAGCTGTTATTTACGCCGATCAACTCCACTACAGTTCAACACGTGCAGAGCACCCTCGTCTTCGTTAACTTGAAATGCAATAACAATAAAAACAAATAATAATAATAATAATAAAATTCAGATCCTTCAACAAGCAGATATAGAATAAAACATGATCCAGTTCGAATGAATGAGGAGAAATCCCTAGATCTAATCCGTTGGATGCCCAAGAATGGCAGGAGGTCTAAAAGTGTACTTACGAATTACTGGATGCGGTGTCAATCGGCTGTAAACGACGGATGATGGCGGAGACAGGATGGTGTGGAACAAAAGAGTTATAGAAGTCAGAGTAGAAGGATTTTAGATCTATAACAAAGCTTGAAACAATTGCACTTTGCTCAAAATAATACTACTAACAGAAAATCTGGACATTGCGTAAATTATAATTTAATATATTATTTAAAATAAATTTATAAATATTAATAAAATTTAAATTTTTATTACAAAATATTTGCATGATTAAATAAATAATATATTTTTTGAATAGAAAATATATACAAATATTTTTAAGCTTATTTTTAATTACTTATTTATATTTTTTAACATATATCCTATTTTCATTTATAATTTATTAGGTAAGTTTAAGTGTTAAATTAATAGAGTTCTCAATTATTTTTTTAATAGCTTGATAAATAATAAATTATTATTTTAAATAAATTCTGAACTGAATAAATAATAAGTAATTATCTCAATACATTTTAAGATAAAAATTAATTATTCCTTAATTAAAATCCTATTTTAAGATAAAAATTAATTATACATTAATTAAAATCTTATTTTAAGATCAAAATTAATTGTACATTAATTAAAATCTTAGTATAATAAAAATTAATTGTATTATAATGATTATATTTTTTAAAATTATAAGATTATAAAATTATTAAGGAATAATAAAAATAATTATAAAATGTTTTAATTATGTAATAACATAATAATAAATTAAAATTTTATTTATTATAATTATTTTTTTATAAATTATGCTTATAATTATATTTATTATTATTGTGTTTCTTATTATATTAATTCAAGCATTAAATTTCAATTAGTGTCAAAATAAATATTCAATTTTAAATTATAATAAGTTCATTATTAGTATTCTTATTTAATCGAATTTTTGAGATATTAATAATAATAATAATAATTAAGTTAATTTTTTTAGTAGAGTGCTATAAAATGTAGAATATCATATTAAATTATTATATCAAAATTTTAAATTTGTACAAAAAAAATTTTGGCTAAATCTATTATAAAATTTTAATTTAAGTAATCTTATTAAATAAAATTAAAATTATTTGAATTTATTTATGCAAATAAAAAATTTTATTATTGTATTACAATTTAATGATAAATAAAATGTTTATAATTGAATGATAAGTAAAGGATTTTAAAATAAATTTACATTAAAATCCTTTAAAAATTTAACAATAAATGTTTAAACATGTGGTATATAAATTCATGTCATCTATAGAGTGGAGTTCAACATAATATGTCAATGTGGTCATTAGTTCAACTATTCAATATGCTGTAAATTAATTCAAAACTCAGTTGAGTGAATTACCATTAGGCTTTATGGAAAAGTTTGAAGTGACAGTAGAAAAGTCCAAAATGATAAATAAATAAAACACATACAAAGGGTAAATTGCACAAAAAAATCACCCCAGGAGTCATTTTAAAAAGATCACTGAAAAAAATTATTCTATTAAAATCACTAATCCTCTAAAAATTAGATAAAGTTGTTCTACTAACTTTATAACTTAGTAATATTCTTACTTTAAATAAATAATGGTATTTAAGGAGATAAAATGATTTCAATTCATCATAGATTTATCCCAAAGAATTGAATGCTATTTATTTAATATTTGTTCCAAACAATAAAAATCTATCACTAAATAAAATTCTCTCTCTAATAAAATTCTTTTCTTATATGATTTATTTTAAACAAAGTATTAATGCAATTTTAATTATACTTGAACTTTTTAATTGAATCAATTGTACCATAATTTTCTTTAATTTTATTTATATTCAAAATCAAAGTTAAAATAAAGTGTATATTTGTATTAAATTGAACTTTATATTTTTTTTATTTAGTTTAATTAGAACTAAAAACTTAGTTCTTAATTAAAATAATATTTTTATTTTAGTTTAATTTAATTAAATTTATAGTAAAAAAATTAAAATGTAGTTTATATATATATATATATATATATATATATATATATATAATAATGTTTTGTATTCACATTATACAATATATAGAATGAATATTTTTCAGTGACTTTCTTTGAATGACCTCTATAGTGAGGTGATCTTTGATACAATTGACATTGCAAAGTAGGGTCCATCGTATACTCAATCAGTCATATTCGTCTGTCACGACGTCATTGATGAACAAAAATTAAGTTAATTTTGAATTTAGTACTCTATTTGAATAAATTAGAGGATTAGTGATTTTAATAAAATAATTTATTTAGGCGAGCTTTTTAGAATGATCCTTGTAGTTAAGTGATATTCTATGCAATTTACCCTAAATACAAAACTTGATGTAAGTAGAAATAGAAGTGAATGTAGAATGGAAAAAAAAAATTATGCACTTAATGTAAAAGAAATAGTATAGAAACTAAGTGAGAAAAATATATGAAGCATGGTTTAGAATAATAATAGTTTGAAATGTTGAGTAAAATGAAATTTATGAATTTCAGCATCAGATCGTGTAAGGATTTATAGTGTTTTTTTAGTGCTTATTGCAGCTTATTAAGGTGAATGTTATGTGAAAGTAGGCGTATACACATGTACTTGTTGATGATGGTTGGTAAGAATATAATAGTTAATTATTCTCAATAGAGTGTTATTGAGTTCTGAATATAGAAATAATTAACAAAAGTTTGTAAAAGAAAGTAAGGCTAATAATGGAATAACTGAAAAAATATGAATTAATAAAGACATATATATTATTAAATATGTAACTACACTTGATTTTGGATAGATGTGTGGGACAGAAGGTTTATGGTACCTTTTGCCCACCCTTCCTTTATATATATATATATATATATATATATATATATATATATATATATATATATATATATTATAAATATT
>CATIWR010148214.1:0-13030 GCA_949677035.1 Omphalea diandra
CATCATCCAAGTGCTAGAATTGAATGGATTAGACCCAAGATTGGATCTTGAACCATTCTGGTAGTGGAATACTCTTCTCAGGAAGGTGAACCACCTTGCTCTTGATATCCTCATTGCCAATCTTATCAAGAAAGTAGAAGACGGAGCACGAGAAGGCCTGTTTCTGGTGCTGTTCACTGGCCCGCGATCCTCTCCTATTACAGAATTTGCTGAAAATGAAACTGTGGTACCCGAATTACAGAACGAGTCTGGTTGAGAGAAATACCGGGTATTCATTTGGGAATTTTAAACGTATAAACTTCAGGATTTGAGCTTCGGAACCGCTCAAATATAGCGATAATACTGATTTGGTTAATATATCCAAGATTTAGTCATTAAGCAATAGCATGATCTTATAAGAGCTTTATATGTAGTTAGTTGGAAATAAAACAACTGCATGAATTTTATGTGACTAGTAGGGTGATCACAGATATTGTGTTGGGAATAACAGGAAAAAGATTGGAGCCAGATTCTAATTGAAACCTTTTGATGGTCATGAGAATTCAGTGAGGCAAAAATGCAAATACCAGCAGGGCTTGTGGATCAAATACTTGCAACCTTGTTTGCTGCAATTCTTGGAATCCAAGAATATTATGCTATGAAAGACTCAACCTTTAAGCAGTAATCATGACTTCTGCTTCTCCAATATAGTTATTCAAAATCTACTCCAGCTGCAAAAACTCTCAAAACCAACAAATCAAGAATTCAAAAACTGAAAAAGGGTATATGTATTATGTAAATAGCCCTGAATCCAATAAAAAAGAAAACTTTGTCTCAGAGCACACGCACATAACTTGAAAAACTGAAATGGGTATTTAAGCAAAGACCTGAATATACACACAAGTAAAGAGTATAAAGAAAGTTTGCAGGATGAAGAAGGAGAGAAGCAGACTTGTGGGGGGAGTTGGGGGAATAAGACAGGAAGGTGAAGGTTGGGTTTCAGATGGTGACCAAGAATCAACTGCAAAAGGGCCAAAATAGCTTTGCTTTGAGTCGAAGGGAATAAGCAGTTTGAAGAGAAGCTAGCTAACAGGTGGCCTAACTTCCCTTTGGTTTTTGTTTCTTAAGCAAGCAAAGCAAAGCTGAGATATAGCAGCAGCAACTGCTTCTTCAACTACAAATCTTTCTTTCCTACTTTCTCACATAAATACAAAATGAGGACAAAAGAAAAGATATGCACATATTTTTTTGAAGTTAAGTTAATGTCACATTGGCCTTAATTAGACAGGAGGCAAAGATAGGGATGACTACTAATTGATACAATCTTAATTACTCCATCCCTGTTGAATTTCTAATTGAATATCAAATCACAATCTTAATCTTTTAAAGAATCTAATATCACATCATTCAAAATTAACTATTTTTAATATATTAAAAATATTTTAAAAAAATGAAACTTTAGAGTTTTAAACTTTGACTTATTATATTATGAAACATATAATAACTAAAGCATAAATTAGCCGAGAAGAGACTATTGTAGCTTAATTAAAGATCTTAAACTCGATGGAGAGAGTTTTATCATCCTTATGATTCTATACAATACAAAAATTAATTATTAGATTATGCAGTTGTTAATCTTAAAATGTAAAGGGGGTATTTGAATTCTGGCGGGTACAGTGGCAGTAGTGATGGTGGGATTTTGATTCCATGGTGGGAGGTTGGCCACCTAATCCAACAAAGCAGTTCTCGCTACATTAGGGGAGCTTATGGCCCAGTGGCTGGCCCCCTACGGTGTTTGCCGTTTACTTCTTTGCATTGGGACACATCTTCCCCTTGCATTAATGGACCCTAAAAATTTGGCTATTAATTAATGTGGTGCATATGCAAATAATCCAATTCAATAATGTCTAGGAAAAGCGACAAACAATAATAACAATTTGATTGTTATTAGTCCACTCTAAACCCTAATGATGTGTAGAAAAATGAATTGTCATTTTGTTTATATAATATATGAAACAAATAGATAATTTATGGTGTTGATAAAAAATATTTATGCTAAAATGACATTGTTGATGGAGCCGGAGATAATAAATATTTCATCAAGATGCCAAGCTACAATAAACAAGATTCAAACACTTATTAATGGAAAACTAGTTAATATTGGCAATTTTTGAGTTCGATAGGGTGGACTTCTAATCTTTCATGCAAACGAATTTCAAACAAATTGGTGTTGGATAGCATTATAGGTAATTCTTTTTCCTAAATCTTTGAAGAGCTTACCTTCTTATGATTTTGGTAGTTTCAATCCATAAGATAAGGTCGTTTCAATCTGCAAGATAAGAAGAAATTAAAGAGAAATTTGATCAGTGTAATTTAAATATTTACTCTAATACTTAAATTAGTGACTAGTATAATGGAGACTATGTATCTATAAGATCTTAAATAATGAATATATCTAACATTAGCTACTTATAAAGGAGTGTGAGAGTATGTCCTCTTATTAGGACAAAATAAATCATCCTCTTTAAGAAGAGTCATTAACCAAATAGGGAGTTAGCTTGCACCTAGCACATATTAATTAAATTGATTATCACCTTTTTTGTGAATAAAAGAATTTTCTTTGACATTTCACTTCAAGCAAGATGATTACTAGGGGCATTACTCAACTTAAATGTAGCTCATTCCGTAATAAAATTTTAAAATTTTTTCCATAAGGGAAGAGAGAAATTAGTTGGTGATTGCCACTACAACGATTCCTTTCTATTCTTACATTGCTAAATATTCCATCTCGTTAAGTCAGCATCAACTTAATGGAATTGTATATTAGGCTTATTTGAATTAATTCAAATAAGCATCCAATCATTAATGGTAGAAGGCGGACACTTCATTTAAATCAAATTAAAGTGAACTTATTTAAATTAAAAATCGAACTTAAAAAAATATAAACCAAACTAAACTGAATAAATTTATAAACTGAATCAATTTTTTTAAAAAAATAAAATAAATTTATATTTAAATCGAATCAAATTAATTTGGTTTGATTGATTTTTCGATTTTCACCTATTAGTAACCATCCCTAATTAACGGTCCACTTGGTTTTGTTAGTGCTTCTAGACGTAGGCGCATAAAAAATGAGCAAACCTCTTCTCATGTTGAAAGGTTGGTTGTTCTAATGTTTTCCGGTTTAGAAAGGGGTTTTGTTTTTTTGAAGAATCCGGTTTAGAAAGGTTGAATATTATTTTCAAGAGGCATATGCATTAAGGTCTAACTAAGATATTAGAAGGGGGGGAAGATTCATAGCAAAATAATTCAACTTTACTCATATATATGTTTCCTTAATTGACTTGTATTTGACCATTCCATTGCAACGTGTACGGACCATAATGCTCCCTATTTGGGAAAGAAAACAAGTCACAATTAGGACATAAAATTTCTAAAAAAATGACAAGAAATTTGATTAGAACACTTTAAATTAAGAAAAAAAAAATTAAAATTCAATGTGTTTACTTTGATGGATTTGTATTTGAAATTTTCGGCCAATTAATAAAGGTAACGTGTTATTTAAAATGGAGAGACCATGCCTAGTGTTAGAAAATGGTCATATTCAAAACCACTGTATGTGTTATTATACGGCAGTCACGTTACATATATATGGGATTCTGACATATTGACACTTAATGTAAGGTTTTGGAGAACCTTATCAATATATTAATAATCTTGTACAAGGAAAATTATGAAATAAGAGAAGAAAAAAAAAAACCTCAAACCTTCGTTGATACTCAAGATTCTTTGTTGCACAAGTTATCTTCCTTATCTCTTTCTAAGTTTCAATGCTTGAAGGGGATTCGCCTATTTTGCATTTTGCTTTGTGTGTGTGTGTGTAGGGTTGCTTATGACCTATTCAAAACTTGCTTAACATAGTTTGTTTAATCAATGAGTTGAACATGTTATATTTTTAGTGTTTTTTTTTTAATGTGTGAACATATTTTTATATTTTTAGTGAGTATTTAATATATATATATATATATAATCGATCGAAATACCTTTAAAATTTATAATTTGTCATTATTAATGTATATTTTGATTTTGGTTTCTAATAAAAGTTTAGATCCTATTTCTATGAATTTTTATTTGGATTAGATAGATATATTAGTGGTAAAATTTGATCTATCATAGAAATTTGAACACAAAACATCAATACAATTATTATGGTTTTTAATAGAAATTTGGATCCTAATTTGAATAGATGAATGGATTATTAGTAAAATTTGATTGCCCATAAAAATTTGAACACAATGCATTAATATAATTATTGCTTTTACTACTCCCTCTGTCTCATAATGATTGACAAAATTTCATTTTCATGAGAATTAAGAAAGTTAGCTAATTATAGTTATTTTGTGTATTTCAACCACTTTCTTACTAAAATACCCCTATTTAATTTTTTATTTTATCAATATTAATAAAATATAGTTATTAATGTTGCTTATAGATGTCAACCCTTTTTTTGAACATTGTATATCAAAAACCTTATAATCAAATAAATAAAAAAAAGATTATTAGAACTTAAAAAAAAAAATGAAGAGCACATTGAAAATACAAATTCAAAGTCAAAAATATAATAGTAATTTATTGATGATGTGAAAATATATGTAAATTAATAAGAATACATTAAATAATTGCTTGATTATCAATTAAAAAAGAAAATTACCAATCATTATGGGACGCTCAAAATAAAAATTTTGCCAATTATTTTAGAACAAAGAAAGTATTATTAATGTATAATTTGAATACGTGTAATTATTATTATTAATGTACAATTTGAATTTTGATTTATAATAGAAGTTTCAAAATATTGAAAACTTTTGAATCAATTAAAATACCTTAATTTCAAAATTAATTTAGGTATTACATATGATTAATAATAATATCAATAAAATTATAAATTTTTCTAATTAAAAATAATCTAAAGAATAGAAAATTTTCATATATAATAGGATTCTTAGGAGGAAAATTCTATGTATTATATTATATTATATTCAAGTATTCAATCAACATCTTATTTTTTTAAGGAATATAAACATCCAATTACTGTATAGCATATTATTATTACGTTAGTCTTTTTATCTAATATGGTTTCATACGTATGTATACATCATATAATATCTTAAGTTTAATAATATACATATATTCTTTATATATGCAAAATATGTAAAAGATTAAAATTACTTAAATCGAATTTACATTTCTCTATGTACTATTAAATATATTTTATAAAAATATGTCTCTAAACATTAAGCTACAAAAGTTAGATGCGTGTGAGAAATGAGAATTATTTGTTAATTACTACAATATGAAAAATTGCATTAAACAAAAAGTTACAAAAAGTTGTAAGATATACGCATGCACACACATAATATATATGCACACAACTGAATATGAAATATTAAAAAAATTATAGAAAGTTGATAAATATGTAGTACAATTTATTTCTATAATAAAAGTTTTGTATAAAATTATAAACAATAAAAGAATATTTAACTTATATATCCTCATTTATAAGTATATTTTTATGGTCTTTTTTTTATTTTTATTTAATCTTATAAAGATGATTGAGTTTTTATTTTTATTAATTTTATATCATATTATTATTAATTATTTTTAAATATTTTTATATTATCATAAAGTATTTTAATTATATTTAATCACTTAAAATAATTAAAATGATAGGTTTAACATTACAATAATATAAAAAATATATGAACTACTTTGTTCTATTTATCATTTAAAATAATTAATTTAGTTCCATGAAAAAATATAATAATAAATTAACTAACACAAATAATCATGTCCAATGCATCAGTAATTTTTCTATATATATATATATATATATATATAAGTAAAATTGAATTATTATACTATCAATTTTATACTATCAATTTTCCCTTTCTATTATAGTAACTATAAGTTGATTTTTTACTAAATATTGAAATTCCATGTTATTTTTTTTCTAAAAAAATTTATTTAGACTATTTTTATGAAAATACTTTTTAGAAAATAATTTTATATTTTCTAGCATCGGAGACCCTTTTAAAAAATTATTAGTTAAATATTTTTTAATGAAAAAGTCATTATTAAAGGTATTGTTTAAAAAAAAGTTATATGATTTTAAAAAAGCCATTAATGATCCTGAATTATTAGTTGTTGATAACTTTAAGGTTTCTCAATTATTGATGATGGATGCCAAAATTTATCATTTTGTATTTGTTTTCATATTTAAAATAAAAGATAGAAAATATTTTTTAATTCAAAATTTCTATAGCATTACAAAGTTTTTAAAAAATATATACCAAATAAATATGAACATAAATACAACAACAATCAAAGAAATAGTTAATGGCTTCTAATTGTGTTCATTGAACCATGTGTGCAACAGCCCATTGTCCACAGTGGCCAGCTGCTTTTGCTTTGTGTTCTGGGCCATCCTGAGTTTTCGGAATTGGGCTCCACAAATTGGATGGCCGACAAGAACAGAAAACCAATAAACCCATCAACTGAACCAACTCCGGTTCTGTTTTAACATCGTCGCTCTCTCGCCTCTCCTTTTCTTCCCCTTCGCGATATTGACCACACAGAAGTCTGGTAGAACCTAATTCGAGAACTCAACCAACTGACCGCTGGTAAATCCTTAATTGTTTCTATTGTTCATCTCGATTGCTAGTATTTTACATGCATATAGGTGTATGTTGTTTTATTGATCAGAAAAAAAGAAAAATTTTGAATTAGGTTAGCTGCGATTGTGTTTCTTAAAAACCTAATGTGTAGGAGTTTTCTTTTGGTTTTCGTTGTTTGAATTACTGGGTTTTTGTTGTTTCGTTTGTAAGAAAAGAGGGCTGGAAATGAAAAAGGAAAAAGCAATTCCTAATCCTCTTTTTTTTTTGGGCAAGTCTGAACTTGTGGCTCTATTTCTTTTTAAAATTTTTTACATGTATATAAATTGATTGAAGAATGTGTGTGTGTGTGTTGTTTTGGTAGGTAAATTGAAGGGTAGGTAGAAGCAATGACGACTGCAGCTAGACCCACATGGGCACCTGCCAAAGGTGGTAATGAACAAGGTGGTACTCGAATTTTCGGTCCTTCTCAGAAGTACTCGTCAAGGGACCTTGCATCTCATACAACGTTAAAGCCTAGGTAGGTAATTCTCAGTTCTCATAAACAAGAAGATATGTTCTTGAAAATGATGCAGTGTGTTTGCTATTATTCGACGATTAGTGCAACTGCAGTTGTCACGAGATGAAGTATAGATTTTGCTGAATGCTTAATTTTGCTTCTTTGATAATTCTAAGCTTGTCTCTTGATGACATAGGCTACTGTTTCAGAATAAATTTACTTGGGAAGTGTGTCTGAGGTTTGCATGAGTGCTAAGCTTGCCAATTTATTAACCAAAGTTTATGATGTTGGGTTCTTTTTTTATTTTTCTCCTTTGTATTGGGAGATATAATGCTTTTGTTCAGACATTGATCATGTGAAAAGAATATGACTAATAATTGGAATATCAAAGTCAAGTTGATATTTGATACTTTGAAGTTATTGTGTAGATTACATGATATACATTGAAGATTAATTCAGAATTTTTCTTTTTATACATTACTGTTAACATGTTTTCATGTTATCTTTCCAAGTGAGTTATGAAGTTTAAAAGAGAAGTAGAGGCGGGGAGAAGTTGATTTACCTGAGTGTGTACATGTGTGAGAGTACAGGTTCTGGTTTGGTTTTGCTCATTTAAATGGTCTGGAAGAAACATTTGCTAAACATGTTCTTTGTTCTGCTGTAATATGTAAAAATACTTTTTTTTGCTTGTACTTTGTGGGATGTCACATATGCATCCTTACCTTAATTATATTTTATGTATTGACGTATTTCTTGTTTATACGTTTTATAATTTATATGCATTTTTATGCACATAAATTCTTCCATTATCCATGAATTTGTGCCCTACATAAACTACATACTGTGTTATCTTTCTTTTGTATTCATTTCGGCTTCTGCTTCAGATATAAAGTGTGGATTTATTTTCTGCTTATGCACTGCAGAAAGGATGGGCAAGACACTCAGGAAGAATTGCAGAAAAGGAATCTCCGTGAGGAGCTGGAAGAGCGTGAAAGGAGGCATTTCTCTTCAAAGGATAAGTCCTATAATGGTTAAGTTTTCATTATTCAACGCATGTAACTTTGTATAGTAATTCTGAATTTGCTTTTTCTCTTTGTTGGCTGCTATACTATTTGCTTACTTGCTCTTTTATTGAAATTTTATGTTATACGTTGTAGATGATAGGGACCGCAGAAAGATTAATCAGCTTCTTTTGGAAGGTAAATAAACTAGCTCTGTTTATTTTGTATATCAAATTGATAAGCTTTTTTATCACTTCACTAACTATGGAAGCTATTTGTAGGGACAAAGAGGGACACTGAAGAACGTATTGTTCCACGCAGTGTGGACGCTGATGATTCTGATATGGAAGTTAACAATGATGATGAGAGGTTATTATTCTTAGCTCATATATCCGAATTATATTTGTAAACACAATCAGCATTTGCTTTGTTATTGAAATTAGTCAACTTACTTTTTCTCCTAGTTAATGGTTTATGATTCATCTTTCAGATTTCAATATAAATTTGTTTATGTAGTTTGAGGGCAAGTCTTGAGTTGTCTGCTGAATTTTCTAGTGTCTTTATTTCATGGAACTAGAACTTCAATGGAAAAGCTAATGCTATATTTAGGCTGCAAAACAACTTTTTCACTGTGGTTGCTGATTAATAATGTCATTGTGTGGATAAAACTGATATTGATGCACATTATCTATTAGTAAATTTTCATCTCCTGTGTTAATTAGGTACCTGAATTTAATTGTAATAATATGTGGTTTCTCATTCATTAGTTTTGTATCTTTTGGGTGGGAGGAACTATGCAACATCTTTGTGCTTAAAGTATCATTGGTACTATCTATACATGAAAAGAGCTGCTTTGGGAATGTATGTTTAAAATGTAACTCCAATTTTTTCAGACTGAAAGTCGTTGTCTTCCCAATTGATCTCACTGCTATTCATTTCTTTTATTTTAGTGATGATGAAGATGATGATGACGATGAGGATGACACAGAAGCTCTTATGGCTGAGCTCGAGAGAATAAAGAAGGAAAGAGCGGAGGAGAAGTTGCGGCAGGTAAGCTTAATTCCATTCAGGGATTTTTCTTATATTGGTGCATTCCTGGCACGTCATATTTAGCATTGGGCCATTTTCCAAAACTCTCAAGTTGGAATCATTATTGAAGGGCATGGAAATTCTTTGTTGAATAATGAATGATTGTGATAATCTTATACTGCTCGTAAAATGGATAGGCTATTAAGCGTCAATATGCTAATTAGGCTGTTTCTTGGGTTGAATTACCAGTAATTTCTGTTTGTATTTTTGTAGGAACAACAACGTGCAGCTGAGGAGCTTAAAGCCAAGGAAGAGCAGCTTCTCAGAGGAAATCCACTACTTAATAATCCAACATCTTTTAATGTGAAAAGGAGGTTGGTAACTGAAGTCTCGCTTGCATTACTTTTAAAAGCAAGTAGAGATTTTCTTCTCTGGTGCAGTCATATCCTAATTCCTTATACTGTGTGGTTTCATTGGCTCAGGTGGGATGATGATGTGGTCTTCAAGAACCAGGCTCGAGGTGAAACCAAAACTCCCAAGCGCTTCATCAATGACACTATCAGGAATGACTTTCATCGAAAATTCCTGCAGAAATACATGAAATAGTTGTATCCTGGACATATGCTGAGAAGGGACTCTGAAATCGAAATAATTCTGGACTCAGTATCATTTTATGTGTTGAAGAGTAAAAATTCTCTGTTAGTTTGATATGATGTATTTTTTATCAGAAAACTTGGATTTGTTATGATGACTAATGTTTGATTGTCAAATATATATAAACAGATACGTGCAGTTCTTTCCATTTGATTGATATCCTCACAACATTGGTTTTTCTTGCTTCTTTGCAAGCGAGAAGTCCATCAGTAAACGACCTTTTTCATTTTTTTTTTTCGGCTGAAGGAAATAGCTAGTTTAATTGAGCAACACTTTAGATGGTCCTGTCGTGTGATCTATACTGCTCAAAATTTTGTGCCGCATTTACAACCGAGCCTGTGCTCCTGCTAACTTGATGCTGGCAGTTCTTTTTAGGGATTCTGTTTAGGCTGTCATAATGACCCAATTGCAACAAAGGATTTGTTGAGGCTAATTCCCCATGAGGAAGCAAATTGGCGTATTCCATGTAAGATCAAAATTACAAATAAGATCAATATTACCATCTTTGAGGGAGCAAGAGTGGAATGATGAAGTGCTAACTAAATATGTGGCATGTACCACCAGCAATGCACGATGCGTTCCTTAGATCACTGATATAATCCTGGTCAAATACGTGCGGACTCCCAATTTATAAATGAAGTCAGCACATGACACTGGAATTCTTTTTAAAGACTGCAAGTTCAAACCTTTGTCAATGCCTAATAGAAGATCTAAAACTAAATGCGATTATACGTCCAATTTCAGGCCATTCAATTCAGAACTTACAAATAAGAAAGATAAATACATATCATATGAAAACATCACATCCAAGATGGGATTTCACAAGTATTCTTACCACAATAAGTACATGTAGTCATGTATAATTTAATTTTTTATGATGCTTCCAACAACCAAGAAAATACAATATAAACATCTATTCTACAAATGAAGAAACAAACACAACTACTGTTGAATGGGCAAACCATGTAGGTAGAGAACGCCAAAAAGAAAAGATTGGCTCAGGGCAATTTGCTTTGGCTTAAACTGGCTCAAACTAATGTACATCATCACAGGTAGGGGGTAAAAAAGAACAGAAAAGAGGCACCAGCAGAGAGGTTCAGAATTCTTTCAGCTAATCATTTTTTTTCGGTTCTTCCAGAACAAATTCAGCATATAAATCCTTAAGACCGATCACAACAGTAGTTATCAATGGCCCCATAATTGCTCCCTGTCAAACAATAAATTTCAAAACTTTACTAACAGTAAATACATATATTAGATCAAGAAATGAATGACAATTGCATATATCTTATATCACCATAATCGGACCTGATATCGGTAACTACCAAAGTTCATCCAGACAAGATTTTAAATCCCCTTCCCACCCCCAACCCACCAAAAAAAACAAAACAAAACAAAACAAAAAAGAGGTAAGGCATACAATATCAAAGAAAATGCTTGATGGTTGCCTCTACCATTTTCCTGATAATAAGAAAATTAACACAATTTCTCATTACAAAAAAAGCAAAAAACATTAAAAAAAAAAAGTTACTAAATTCTTTCGGAGGAAGTATAAGCGAGGCAAAGTTGATGACAAACAGGTGTTTCTAAATGTCTACAACCGCTGCTCCACCTTGCCGAGCCCCTTGTAATAGATTACCAATTCAAATATGAGGAAGCTCTATGTGGTACTTTCCTGGATAGAATTCCCTGAGGTGACTAACAAAGTAGTTGGCTGGCAAAGGAATTCCCACCTGACCTCGGGACATCTTACCGCTAAATCACAGCCCATTGAAGTTCAATATAAATTACATCAAATTATCAGTTTGTGATTATCATTTCATGCATTATAAAGTATAAACTAAGAATAGAAATGTTTCAAATATAACACAGTTTCTTGAGTAGAAACCAAGATTATTATCAGGATCAAATTCTCATCTATAAGAAATTGGTCAGATAACCTTAAAAGTATCTAGAATGCACCAACAAAAGCAGCTTCCATATAAAATTATTTCTTTCAGTAGAAATGACTCAAATGAGAAACCATTCAAATTCTTAAATAGCCAATTATCAACACATAAGTTAAGGTTTAGTCTATTTTAGATATGCTGTAATTCAAGTCAGTCAAACTGCTTAATGTTCATTTCCGAGAGCATAACATACAGCACTAAAGTTATAGGATGAAAAATGGGTCATAAAAGCATTTGAAAACAGCCAATTCACAAAAACACCAGGACGTAGATAGTACCTCAACAGCAGATGGGAACAATGTCATTCCTCCAAGAATGCTGAGCCCAGTTAGATATTCACTGTAACCAGGTATGTCCTCCTGAATTTCAGATGTGCCATAATCCATAAGAACAACATGAATAATGGACAAGCTAATAGCCAGAATGTATCTACTTTCCAGCACTAGTTGCAAAGTAGCTGGAATTGTTGCAAACCAAGGTGGAAAGATTGGAAACAGTGGGCTGATGAATGCTAGCACAGTTGACACATACAAGAAGTGTATTTTATACAGCCTGAACAAAAGCCATGTAAGACATCCCTGGAAGAATGCAATCTCAGCAGTAGCCAAAAGAACTCCAGAAATTGCATTGTCAAGAACTTCAACACATCTAATCCGGGCTGGTTTTGGCATTGGAATCATGGACACCACTTGTTCAGTTACTCCACCAGAATCTGATGTGATTAGGTAGTACAAAACCCAGAAGAACACCATTGACTGAGACACAAAATTAAAAACCTCCGCTGCTCCAGAGACAATTGAATTTCCAACAGATAACATGAACTTAGCACCACCACCTAAAACAGATGCACTACTAGAAAATACACGCTGCGACACATCCATCCCTCGAACAGCAAAGCCTTTAGCCTTTTCAACAAGATCCTCCCGGCTGATTATCAATTCCCGAAAAATTGCATCTAAGTCTGTATAAATCTCTCCCCATTCTCGATTCCTAACTTTCACTCTTAAACTCACAAGCTTCTGTGTGTAGGGAGATGGGCTTATTAAAGCATCTGATCTCTCAGACAAATTAGCTGGAGGAGTAATAACAAAATGCTTGATTCCAGTCACAAGCTCAGTCATATTATACTGCATTGCCAAACTATCTATTTGCTCAGATACTGTTTCATAGAATGTTGTGGTGTACTTATCTACCATTCCAGGAACATCATTCTCATCCATCCACTTCTTAATGCCAATCCTCTCTGCA
>CATIWR010148219.1:0-17567 GCA_949677035.1 Omphalea diandra
TTTTCCTTTTCATCAACACTACTCTCATGGGTCGGCTTAGTAGACTCATCTTCATAAAGGGCATAATCGATCTCACCCATTCCCAGGACAAATAAGATGTCATCTTTCCATCTTTTAAAATTGGTGCTAGTTAAAAGCTCAACAATCGCAGTACTGTTGTTGAGACTAAATGAGACTGTTTGCAATAAAACAAAAGCATGTATTAAAATTGGACTACACACAAAATAAATTTGCAATTTACACAATCTAGAAAATTCTGGCATCACTACATATTCCCCTTTGGGCAGAACATGCACATGCAGTAGAATTTCTAGTTATGAAGCACACAAATGAGATCACACTAGTTTCGAGAAATCTATCCCCTTTGGGCAGACAGACTCTCTAGATTAATGCACCTCTAAGCACAAATAGCTTCATATCAACAAGCCCTCCCAAAATCAATGTATCTAATTACCCCCTTTGGGCAAGTTATTATATACATCAATTTGAAATATTCTTTTCATAACAAGCACTCCCAAAATAAATGTATTTGATAACCCCCTTTGGGCAGGCTATCAAATACATTAATTTTGAAATTATCTCTTCGCAAAAATTAAAAAATAACTCTACGAATTTCAATAGATGTCCCACTTTGGTGGTAACACCCACATCAACTCATAAAATTATTTTTAATTAGAGATTTATAATAGCACAATTAAAATACATACTGAACACAAATATATAGTCCAAAAATACACAAGGTACCAAAAATAATATACCTTAATTTTAAGCACATAATTATATTAACATATATGTGCAAAATAAACAAATAAATAAATATTTATTATTTATTTATTTAATTTTATTATAAAATTAATATCACTAAATAATAGACTGACAATTAACTGTATATAAACTATCTAAATATTAATATATATATATATATATATATATATATATATGTATATATATATATATATATATATATATGTGTGTGTATATATATTAACAATTATTGAAATAGAATTAAAATATATGATGAGGTGCATGAATATAAGACTCCTAATATAAATATTAATCCGGATAAATACTAACAGCTAATCGGCTTAGCTTAGTTGGATAAGGCCATGCGCATCAAGGGATGCGGTCGTGGGTTCGAAACCCACGGCGCCCATCCCTCTCCCCCTTTTCTCTGTCAATTTTTTTTTGTTTCGTTTTACAGAACGTTTGTCGATCGACCGATCTACTTCCTTCACAGAATCGTCCATCACTGGTCTGTTTGTCTCCGCAATCAATAACCAAAACAAGAAACAACAACTAAAAAACAAGAAAAACACATCAAATCGAGATCAAGCAATCACAGAGTCTTCATCGGCAAGAACCCTATGCCGATTGGTTTGCTTGTCACGGTGCAATCATTATCAACAAACGCAAACACCAACAGTTACAATTATCACAAAACAAATCAAATCATCCCGTTATCTTTCTCCAGCGGAGGTCGAGGCTCAAAGAGCTTTAACAGATTGGTCGTTAAACCAGTCGCATGGCTTTGCCCAATCAGTTTGAACTGGAGAACGACGGCGTTTTGGTTGCGCATGAAGGCATCGTTATAGTCACCCATAGTGATGAGATCCGAGCTCAGCTAGGGTTTAGTTTGTTTATGAGAGAATTAGAGTGTTTAACAGATGGGCTTAAGAATATAACAGTCAACGACGAAAGAAAAAAAACTTTCTTTGTTTTTGAAACCCTCGAACCACAAAAGAAAAGAAAGAAGAAGAGAAGAAAAAAAAAATTTTGGCAGAAAACGGAGACGCGGGTTCGAGCCAGCGACCTCCAAATAAACTCTCCGCACCACATCCGTCCGAACTAAGCCAGAAGCATGTTACAGTACGGGCAAACAAATATATAATAATTCAATACAATAATAACTTTGCCAGAAAAATTTTTCGCTATCACGGATCGAACTCGCAACCTCACCTACCAATACTGCAACCCTCAACCATCTGAGCTAATCAAGCCGCCCGTGATTATTGAAGCAACTTTAATATATATCAAAGCGATACAACAACTTTGATCATCAAAATAATAATATTTTTTTCTTAACAATATACAACATCTAAGGTTCTAAATCAGGCACAATAACCATAGCTCTGATACCACATGTAACAATATTTTAATTTTGGATCTTGTACATAAATTTAGAACACCAAGATATTAGTAACTAAACAGAAACAAATTGTGTACCTGTCTCCTTGTTGAATCCCAAATTATTTTAAGCCATAATGCTGAACGCTGATATTAAACCCCTTGAAAATTTATCAGAACGGTTGAAAAACGAAAGTTAGATCTTCCTCTCCTTGACCTTCTCAAAGACGGCTACAATGGGCGTAACAACTAGGGTTTTCTGTTATAAAGGCAGGAAAAAGACCTAACCTATTTATAATAATTTTAACAGGCTCACCCATCATAGGTCCATGTTAAAATAGGCCTACACTGATCGTCTTCCATATCGGCTCACAAAAGTTGTCACAAGCCCATAACTCTATTGATCACATTTTAATTGGGCTTACCCCAAAACAATAAACTATATTATTCAGTCCGTTTTATAAATAATTAAAACCAACCCATAATTAATATTAGCCCACATAATAAAAATTTCTAACATTAAAGAGATAAAAATAAGTAAAAGAAAAAAATAAAACTATATTTTTTTTTTATAAAAAAATTATATTATTATTAAAATCAATTTTAGATGAGTGTTTACAATTTATCAAATAATTATATTAGTAGTATAATATTTTAACAATTAGCAATATAATATATTTTTATGGCAAATAATCTAATATTTTTCTTTTTTCATGTGATAGTACAGTTACTCTTTTTCTTCACGCCACAAAATCATTAGCATTAACTTTGACAACAGAATCATTAGGATTTGAAATAAGTGGTATTAGAATACTTTAATCATTTACCTATGTAATATGAATTATATATTGATTATGTATATGAATATAAACTATGATTTAATTAGATTTACGAATAAAGTTATATTTATATTATTAAATTTAAAAAATTTTAAAATATACATATTTGATTTATTTATTTTTACATTATGAAAATTGAATAAATTAAATTAGTTGATATCTTTTTAAATTTAATCATATCCAATAAAATTAAAATATTAATTAGTTGAATTTGAGACTCAACCAAAATGTACATGTATTGTATTCTATTACGATGTTGTAATTGATATAATTTTTAAAATTTAGATAATAATTTTATTACTATATGTAATGATTTATCATTTTTAATAAAATGTTATGAATAATTAAATTATATATATAATTTAAATTTTTATGATCTAAGGACAATATATAGTCGGAATAAGGATAATTGGCCCCCTCAACATTTTAAAAATGGCCTCTTAAATTCAAATTAGTTATTTAGGCCAATTTAACCCATGACCTTAATTAATTTAATTAACTTTCTATTTTGACCAATTGAAAGTGTGTGTCATACACTTCCTCTATTAGCAATTTAAATGCTAACAGAAATTAAAAAAACTTAGAAAAAAAATATCTCTCTTCCAAAGAAGGAGAATAAGAAAAGCCCATGAATAGAATCAACTAACTATGATAAACAAATTCAAGAGCAATAACTTATCAACACAATAAGATCAAGTCCTATTTGATTTCAATTTCATTATTATTTTTATTGTTGCGGTTACTGAAAGTGTAGGTTTTAGGGATTAGTGTAATTCATTGACTTATTCTAAATTTTTTCCAAATTTGAGGAGGCCATTCTGGCTGTAGAGACTACTATTATAGTTGTGTGGATTACTAGAGAAAAGTGCAAGAAATGAATATAATGGTTATTAATTTTAAATTTCACTTTTCTAGTTTTAATGATTATTTTGAATTTATCTCTAGTATTGTAAATTGTTTATGACTTAGAAGTATTCAAATGATGATGATAATTATCGTCGGTAACACAATCTATGAGACAAAGGTGTTGCCATTGATAATTGTGTTTTATACAAACCTAGAATTACCACCTTATAACTCATACAAAAATTGTACAAAGTGATTATTATTATTATTATCTAATTGAGAGTAAAATTAGAAGATACGAGTCCTAAAAATCACATATATAATTAAGTAATCAAGGAAGGAGCTAGTCATCAAAAAGTTTGTGGTGGAGAAAATGAAGATATTGAAATTGTCATTGAATGAATTATGAAAATTATATTGATTAGGTTTGCAAAAAAATTGGGATTGAAAGCGAAAGACGATATAATGATGACGATAGTTATAGTGGTGGTGGACAAAGGGGCAATGAAGAAAGTGTAAGGAAGTGGAGTAGTGATGATGTTATTGTCGTGAACGAGGTGATTTCATTGAACAGAATGATGGAAGAGAAGAGGAGTGATCATAATTTTATTTGATTTTCTTTAATTTTAACTGTCGTTGACCATATATAAAGCACGTACAAATTAAGAGCATATTTAAACTTAACTAAACTAAATATCTTAGGGTGAGGGTCCAATTGGATTAAAAAGTTAATTTGAAATTATGAGGTCAATTTTTTAAAAGTTTTGGGCCAACGTATATCGTTTTAAATAAAATTTTACACGTGACATGACACGTGAGCTCATGTCTCACCCAACTTACGCCTAAAAGCCTCCATCCTCGCCGACTCAATCGTCATGTGTGAGAACACGGGATCGAAGAGATAAATCGGAAGGCAGAAACAAAAAACAGAGAAATAAAAGATGAACAGCGTGAGGAAAGAAGCAATGGAGAGCATAACAGAGAGGCTATCGGTGATGGAAAACCTCTACTTCCCTCGCGCTCTTCAATCCTCCGCCTCTCATCCCTCCCTCCGCAAGTCTATCCTCCTCGACCTCCTTTCCCGGGACGCCGCCGTTTTCCTAGGTAGGTTCTTACTCTTCATCTCTCTCTCATACCCTAAATTATGCAATACTCTCGTTATTAAACAAATATTTAACTTTGATTCAGAGCGTTATGGAGAGCAATTGAGTAGTCAAGAGCTAAAGGAATTCGATATCTTAAACAATGACTATGAGGTAAACTGGCACCTCAAAAATCTAAGAAGCAAGGCCACTCCAACGTCTGATGAATTGAAATCAAGGTCGGTGAAGGTGAAGAACAGGAGGCTGGCCTACTTGAATAAGTTGATTGATGATGGGACTTACTTTTCTGAGGATGCAATGAGGGAGAGAGAGCCGTATTTGCATCATGAGTTTGTGGGCAAGTTTGAGGATCAGAGTGCCAGGGGCATGGCCAGGCCTGGCGAGCGCTGGTCCGAGACGCTCATAAGGAGGTCTGAGGAGGCTGTTTTGGTTTCTAAGATTAGGGCAGAGCAGCAGAGGTTGGGTGTGGCTCAGAGGGATTGGGTTGGTAATGAACTGAACCGACAACAACAGGAAGAGGAAGTGGAAGAGGAAGAGGAAGAAGAGGAGGAGGAGAATGAAGAATTGAAGAAAGGTCATAGTGGTGTGCACTCCAATGAGGTAGATAATAAAATTGTTTTCTTTTTATATTCGTTATTGCTAGATTTACCCATTACTACTGTATGTGGAGTCATTAGGTGGATGTGTATAATTGGATTTTTACTTGGTAAATGACCTGCATGGTTAATGCTAAATTACAGATGTGGGTATATATGTGTGCTATTTACATATTTCCTCACCATGACCTTCGTTCAATGATCAAATGTCTGTATTGAGAAATACAAATTTCAGTGCCCTGAATGTATGGTTCTCTGTAATTGTTTTTGGTTGTGATATGACTATATGTATATATCTTGTGCTTATGCCATTTTTGTTTGTGAGAAATGGATCATTCTGTTCTTTAATTATTGTAGAATATCAAGCAGCTTCTTCAACTGCCTAAAAGCTGTAATTTTTCTTCTGTTGCTTGGTTGAGAGCCTTTATATGATGCTTGTTAGTTTTTGTATGTCTTTTTGAGTATTAATCATGAGGGTACTTAATACTTTTGCTGAAACTTGTCAATTATTTGTTATATCCGTCTTAGTTGTCTAAATCATATTGATCCCTGATAAGTTAATGTTGACTTAATATGAGCAATGCTAATGAACATTATTCAAACATTGTTGTAACTTCTTTATTGCAACGCTGTTCATTATGCATATGCATGTGTGTTTTGAGTTTTGAGGTTGATGCTGTATTTAACATTCATTCCCTCCCCCCCCGGTGTGGATGTTTGACCAGAGGTGTCATTAAATTTAAATTCGTGATTAAAATTGCGTTTGTAGATGTGAATAACCATCAAGCTATTTCTCATATAATGCGATTTTTGGCATTTATTACTTTCAGATCTTTGATGATACAAATAGCATTGAGCAGCGAAATGAGGGAGCAACTTTATCAGTAGAAGAGAAGGAAGATATGATGAATCAGTTTACCTATATCATGCACCAAAAGTTTCTTACTGGGGAAGATCATCAGCACTTGGATTACTCAAAAATAGATGATGATGAGACCTTGGATGATCACTGGCTTAGGGAAGCCAGCTATGATGCTGAGGATAAGTATTTTGCTGAAGATGAGGATGATTGTGATGAGCAGCCACAGCTTCATTGACAGTGTTCTGAAATGTTTTAAAATGTTGTAGACTTTTGTTTCCCAGATGTTTTGCTGTAGATATGCACCCTATACTTCCTTTTTGAGTAAATAACCTATCTGAATTTTGTTTTAATTGCTTGTGGCGTCGAATAGCTATAACTTAGCAGAGGATGTAACAGAAGAATTTAAATCCTTGCTGCAGTAGAGAGGCTAGCTAAATGATTGCCCATCTGTCTTCCACCATAAGATGTTACTATATAAGAAATTGCTGTAGTTTCAAACTAGGAATGATCTGTATGTAGTATGCTTTATATCATCCTGAATTTGGAGAACGGAATTGTTCAACCTTTGCATTTGCATAATTATTGAAAAGGAGGAGGTCTCTGCAATTTTTTTTTTCAGGGAGGTATATGCCTCTTCAAATATTTGATTCTATATTATTACTTACAATTTCGGGTTCACACTCTTAGTCCTTTACTTGCATTGAGTCAATAAGATGAGTTCTTTTATTCTTTGAAACAAGCCGCTGGCTTGAAAATTCAATTTCAAGAATTTTTCAAACTTGTTCAGATGCAAATTGAAATGGATTATAAATTCATATTTCTAAGTAAAAAACTACTATTCAAAAATAACATAATGTTAAATTTAAATCCATCTTCCTTTTAAATTAATTCAATTGCTATCTATAGTATAAACTATCAGTTCAGTTTGATTGATTTTAAAAAATAAAATCGAGCAATAAATTGAACTTTTAGTAAAATAAAATTTTTAAATAATAATATAAATGTAATTTTATATTTAGAAGTAAATCAAATATATTTTAAATATTCATATATAAATAGTATATGAAGAGTTTCATATTTATAATATTAAATAATATAACTTATATTAAAATATTTTCAGAAAAAAATAAAATTTTAAATTTGATTCTAACTAAATCAAATTTGATTTGATTTATAAAAAAATTAATTCAATTTGATTCTTATAAATTTAAAATTTGATTTTAGTGAAAATCAAATCAAAATCCATAATATACTTCTACTGTCTAAGCTAATTTTCAGATTCCTTTTACATTGCTTTTCACAGAACAAGTTGTATATCAGAATCCAAATGTTCTGCTAATAAACTGTGGAATATGCTTTTATTCAATACATAAGTCCTAAAATTAGATTTTTTTTGCCAATTTCCTTGCATTTTTGTCTTCATCAATACAAGGATTATTTTGTGGAACATGACATGATCTATGCTCTTCAAACACTTGACCTCAATCAATCAGATTTTTTAAGGTCTAAATGACTTCAAATTCTATTAAGCATTATTTCGTACGCTTCGAATGTAGACCAGAAATTCTCACAACCCATCTAAAAAAATATTATTATTATTATTATGCAGACATTTTGGTTTAAGACCTTTCTTTCAAATGAAGCCCACTTGCTTAGGTTATGCTAAATTATGTACAACTTGGCTTAATTTGCGTATCTTTTTGAAAATTAAAATATTTCAAGTTCAATTTTTTTTATTTTTTATAATTTATTAAATAGTTTTTGCCAAATTATGAATTTTTTTTTTACAAATTCAGTTTATTATATAAAAAGGTAAATTATTCAATCAGCAAAAATTTATGTAATATATTTTAAATATAAAATTATGAAAAATTATAATATTTTTTTTCTGACACATTGATTCAGTTCAGTGTCTCGCAACATTTGAATTTTATAAAATTGTGACCACTGTTGTTGGCATTAAATAGATAACTCAAAGCATGCTCAGCACGTGACGAATGTTGGGTAACGTGGCAAAACCTGCAAAGATAGATGGGTCCCTTTCCCTCTCCAGGAAGAAAGAATGTCTCTGTTGTAGGGCCTCTACTGCTCCCACATCTGTTCAGCTGGATTGCTTTCACACAGACACTCACTCTCTCTTCCTTTCAACCCATTTTCTTTCTTTTCTTTTCCTTTCCCTCCCCCCCCCCCCCAAAATTCAACGCAAAATGTATAAAATATCTGTTGATCAGGGGAACAACTCTCATCCTCTATTTCCTCTCTTTTCTTTTCAATATGAGTTTATTTCAAGATATTTTTTGCTTTCAAAATGAATTCCACTGCCATTCATTTTTTTTTTAAATTGTCTTTTGACATTGAAAAGGTTAATTAATAATATGAGTTGTATATATCATATTCTAGTATATTTTTTTTTTATAAATTAACAACTTCAAAACTAAATATTTATCTCCTACAAAAATAGATTAAATTTTGATAATTTATCTTTTTTAAAGTATTTTTAATATATAAAAATATTTTGCAACAACCCAATAAGCTTTACTTCAAATATTAATATTAATGAATAACTTTATATAATTAAAAGTTCATTGTAAGTGAATTTAAGAATTTCCTTTCATATGGCTTATTTCAGTATGATATGATTAGAAACTTATTATTTTTATATATTAATTGAATATAAAAATGGCAAAAAATAATAACAAAATCTCTTAATTACTTTGATAAATTTTGAGAATTTCACTCTTTTATCTATAAGTTATCCATTTTTATAAAGAATGAAAAATTCATTAAAAAATAATTTCAATTAGATCACTCAAAATAATGACAAATATAGAAAATAACTAAAATAGATGATGGAGGGCGCGTGCACATGCAGAAAATGCCCTAGCAAGAGCCTATTAATTAATTTGCTCTCTAAGTTTTGCTCTGTAAACTTCTTCAAACCCTATCCCCTCTGCCCTTTCCCTTGTCTCTGTTTTTCCGAATGATTTCTGAAGAGATAGTTAGCTTTTCCTATAATTAAATGAAAATCACGAGCTCATAGTACTAAACGAGAGAAGAGATCGTCGTCATGTACGGAGACCGAGGGATTGGTAGTTCCAAGACGGAGGTGGGACCAGTGGATCGGAAGCGGATCAACGATGCTCTTGATAAGCATCTGGAGCGATCCTCTCCGTCTACTTCTTCCAGAGCAGCTATCAACGGCAAGGATTTCTCTTTGTCGCACTCTTTTCTGCTACCACCTGATCACAAAGATCCCCTCTCCAAAAACCAGAACGCCTCCGATGGTATTTTATTTATTTATCTTCCTATTAAAGCTTTATGCTTTTCAAAAAAATATTGTAATTTACTCATGGGTTTGTTGTAATTTTTGCTTTGGAGTGTAAAGTGGTTTTGGAAGAGTAATCATGATTGCTTTGATTTGATTACACTGTAGGAGAGTGTTTGTTGTCATGTTGGACATCAATGAACAAATGTTCGAGCACTTTTGATTCAATACATTTGTAGAATATGAAATGCAGGGCACCGTATCTGCTTTTTTTTTTTAAAAAAAAAAAATTATCATTGGATGTTTCTGCCTCTTGTTGATGTTTCCTTTTAGTATTTGTCAAATGACCCAATACTTTTTTTTTTGTGAAAATCTTTTATTGTAGATGTTCTTTGTAGCTGCATTCGCAATAAATTGTAGGGAAAGGCCTTACCTTGGTAAAAGATATTGAGCTGCTTATTACTTCTTAAAGCTGTTTTCTTTTGGGCTACGTTGGACAAGCCAATGACCAATGAAAAATAGTAGTCATCTGAAAACTACCTGATACTGAATTCCTCTCTGTCTAGTTGGCGTTTACAATGTGGTTGCCTAGTTGTCTTTTGAAAGGAGAGTGTTACTTTATTTGGCTTTTGTTTATTTTTTCATGATTTCATCTTTTTTCTGGGGCTTTGAATTTTGTTTTCTTGATTCAATTTTGCTTTTTAATATTAGATACTTATTTTGTTTGTTGTCTGATGCAAATCTTGTCTGTGCTGCAGAAGAATCAGAAACGGACAGTGAAGGGTCAGATGTTAGTGGTTCTGATGTTGATGATTCATCTTGGATCTCATGGTTTTGCAACCTGCGAGGAAATGAATTCTTTTGTGAAGTTGATGATGATTACATACAAGATGATTTTAACCTTTGTGGGTTAAGTAGTCAAGTTCCTTATTATGATTATGCACTTGATTTGATTTTGGATGTTGAATCCTCTCATGGTAAGCTTGATATCTTTATGTTTGCTTTCATTTCATAACAAAATGCATGACGAAAATTATGAATATTGTTCCATATTATATTTTCATTGTCACAAAGTTCATATGAAGAGGTGTGATTATAATCATGTGAATCAAGCAAGTAACATTTGTCATTCTTTGTGCTAATTGCACATGTGTGTAGTGAAGCCATTGTATTTGCACTATTTTCCAGACAGCCTAACAGAGAATGACATAACTGCTGAAACTATTTTTTATGATAACATAGTCCTAAAACCTGTGTTTTAGTTCTGCATTGGAGGTACATTGTTGTCGCCCTAGACAATTATTTAATTATTTATCGCAATTGATTGTGATGGATAGGAGATATGTTTACAGAGGAACAGCATGAATTAGTTGAATCTGCAGCAGAGATGCTTTATGGTTTGATTCATGCCCGATATATATTGACTAACAAAGGAATGGCGGTTATGGTGAGATTTTGCTATTAAGTATGTTGGACATTTTCATGCTTTAGTCCATTCAATTTTAGGATACTCTACTAGAATCATGCTACTTTGATATCTACAGCTGGATAAGTACAAGAACTGCGACTTTGGGAGATGCCCAAGAGTTTACTGCTGTGGACAACCCTGCCTTCCTGTTGGTCAATCAGATATTCCTAGGTCAAACACCGTCAAAATCTGTTGCCCCAGATGTGAAGATATATACTACCCACGTTCCAAATATCAAGGTAGTATCCTTTGTTTCTATGGCCGTCTTCACCGCACATGTTTATCTCAGTGTTTTGGCTTAGCTTTACTCTGGACATTCCTTGCTGCATATACTGATCTAAGCTCTTAATATACACTCCTACAAAATAGACTTTTCTGCTGAAACTTTACCACATGCTTTGGCCTAGACATTTGTTCTTCCAGCTAGCATGAACTTTTTTAATTTCAAAGGGGCTAAGACTTGGGAATTGTAGATATCATATGTAGATCTTGTCCTGGGAGTTCTTGTAAACTTTGTTTCATTCATGGTCTAATTTTTTGTGAATTTGCTTGCTTTCTTTCTTAGTAAATGCCTTTTGCATTGGAGTATGAATGCCATTATGTTTGGATAGACTGCTTACTTATGCATTATGGAGTTGTTCTCTCAATTTTGGAAATTGTTACTGCATGGCCGTTTGGCACTGGGGCATGTGTGCTTTTGCTTTCACCCAAGTCCAAAAACAGCTTCTTATCTAGAAGCTTGTCTTTGTGCAAAAGCACACATGCCAAAACAACACCAAACTGGGCCTAATTCTCCTTACCTTAGCGCCCCCCCCTCCTCCTCTCTCTCTCTCTCTATATATATATATATATTATGAATTGAGCTCAACTATGTAATGTTTTATTATTAGACCTGCTAACAAGTCTGGATTATTTAATAACTCAGGCTTGTCGATTTGTGAAATGTGCTCAATCCAAATGGGTCTATTTGTTAGAAGAACTCTAGCTCAGGCTCATATGAACTCATCTACAAAACTGGACATAACTTAAATTCTGATTAACACAAATATGTATCATGCCATATTAGTATTTGTTTTTTTTATTGTATGTTGTAATTATGGTCTGTTGTGTTTGAACTGGACTCTTACTCAAGCTCTAATATTATATTGAGCTGTGCATACACAATTGTTTGAGTCAGCTTATTTGCAGCCTTATTCATAACTGCACAGAAGCACCTGTACAGAGCTTTGTTTACTTTTCTTTCTTTTTTTGAGATGATACATAGTTGCAGCTCAATTTATGTGTGTACATACACAATGCAATACTCTGTCAATATTGTTCTCCATCTTGGAACTTGTAAGGGAATGCAATCTGTGTTAATTCTCACCATAAAATGTTTTGACTTCCAAAATATCCTTTTTTTTTTTTTGCCCCCTTTCAGATATAAGTCCTATGGCAGTTTCCAACAGTCCATATAGATAGTTTAAAGTGTACAAACTTATTCAGACACCTCAAAATGGTATAATTTGAGTACGACTTAGTGCATCACCATACATTTTCTTATGCAGTGGAAGCTATTGAAATGTTAGATGGTGGTCGTAACTCATAATTATTGGTGAAGTGTGTTTTATCAACTGAGCTACTATTTTTTTTGGCTCCATGTTCTCATACTTATGCCTACTCTGTGTTGTTTGTATTTTAATATCTGTCAAGTTTCCTTAACTATATTTAGATATTGATGGAGCCTACTTTGGAACAACATTTCCTCATTTGTTCTTGATGACATATGGACACCTCAAACCACAAAAGCCATCACAGAGCTATGTTCCAAGAGTATTTGGGTTCAAGATCCGCAAACCATGACAGCGGAAGTTGGAGCTTCGTTTGTTGAGAGTTAACAAACGTGAAATTCATGCAGGATGCCATAAAATCCTCCCTGCTCTACTCCAAGAAAACAAAGAATAAGGGAAAAAAAGAAAAAAGAGAACTGATGTGTTCAAGGAAGTACATAAAGGAACCACGCCAATCATGTATGACAAGTAGTCTTCAAATTTTAGTTCACCAAGTATCTAGGTGCTTCTTTTGATTTTCTGAGTTGCAAACATGCAACTTCGTTTTCTATTCCTTGAGTAATTTATGAATTGCCTAGTGTCTATTTTATACTTCAGCATCAGAGACGTACTGGCAGTAGTGGAATGTTGTTTTGAAATTCCATAATTTTGTTATATTTTTCATGCTCTATTTTATTTGGCTGGTCTTTGAAGAAATTGATTATTATGCTTAGCAGCTTCTATATTATATCTAGTATTGCATCATGCCATCTTCTTTATATCTGTTTCTCGTCTCTTCCGATAATTTACTGGGTTCTCTTTAGAAATTAGTTCGCATTGCTTCGACTCTTTTTTTTCTGAGTAAACGTATTGGTTCTGATTTGATAATATTATGAAAGCTGAATTTGCTTGTCACCTATGTTGTATTTTTTTGTATGCATAGTGTTCATGTTGGGGATACAGGGGACGCTGTCCTAGCCTTCGTAATTTTGACAAGGCAATCATCGGAGTTTAGAAACTTTCCCAACTTTCATATAGGAGAAATCACTTACTTGAAAATATTTATAATTAAAATTGATACTTACAAATATTGTTTTGACTTTAATGCAGTATTTATAAATCTTGATTTGGTTTCAATTCGAATATTTTAAATTTTGGTTCAATATTCGGGTTTTGGTTTTATTGGATTGTATTCAATTCAAATAATTCGTTATTGTTGATATAAATAATTAGTAAAATAAGATATATATATATATATATATATGATTTTTGCGCGTGTGATGTGTAAAAGGTATTTTTTCAATATATATGTTTACCCTTATTTTCAGACCATCATGCTTTGGATTGGCTGTGGGAAGTTTGCATTCCATCGAAAGTGATGCTACTTGTTTTTTTTTTTTTTTTTTGTCAATTTAATTATTTTCTTTTTCTTACTTAAGAGGCTCTATTTGTTTAAATCAGTATATAGAATTAATTTTGATTTCAGACTTAATTATAAATGAGTTTTTATTATTCATTAATTAATTATATTGACAATATAATTAGTTAAATAATCTATTTTTATTTTACTATATGATAAGTAAATTAATAATTAAATATTTAATTTCTCAATTAATAAAAAAATTGACAATATAAGAAATTTTTCATGTAAAATAATTTAAAAATTTAATAATATAGAAAGTTAAATAATTTAAAAATCTAACAGGAAGTTATTTATATTGATCCTTTCAGGATTTTAACAATAATGAACATTTAGTTTCTTATATAATAAAAAATTAAAATAATTAAAAAGAAAAAATAGCCAAAAAAAGTAAAATTATGAATTTCATTATTCTTTATCAAAATAATTATATTATTACTAATTTAATTATAATTTTTATTTTTACTATTTTATTTACTTAAAAGGTCTAATTAAATAATATTTTTTATAAAATAATAAGTTTAATTATTATTAATGCATTAATTTTAATTAACTCACTGATAAAACAAATATTAAATTTATTATATAATTACTGTAAAACGCATGAATTTGCAATTAGTGTAGTCTAGATTTTTCACCTAAAAAAAGATGAGAAACTTTTGTTCGGACAAGACAATTAGATATAGAGAGATTTAAATGACTCAATAGTTTGCTGGTTCGTTGGACTTTTTTGGTTTTTTTAACAAGTTGACAAAATATCTATTAATCACAAGAGAGTTTCTAGCTAAGAATGAGAGCTAGAAACCCAAACTACAAGAAGAAAGTTTTTAATAGTAGTAGAAGCCACCCAATTGGCAACCATAGCACAATACTTGGGAGTATAATGAACAAAAAACACAAAAATATAAGATAAAAATCCAATATAGAATCGACTAAAGCTATAATTCCCAACAATATAGTTATTCCTTCCAGATTGGATTGCTTCTACTAATAAATACAATCATATTTAAAAAAATATATATATATATTAAGCCTTTAAAGCAAGTGCCATGCAGATTAGGAGCTAATAACACCTCGGCTTCTCCGATTAAGGGAGAATAGACTTCCGTGGTATAAGTCACCCCATCAATAATCTTTCATAGCTCATTTCTGCAAATGACAGTAATGCTCGTATGGCCAAATGCTTTGTTGAAAGATGCATTAGAATTAAATTTATAAGCACCGAAGCATATAACCATCTTTGAGGCTTAGTCGTTGGTTGTGCTGGTAAGTGACGAACGCCACTCCCATCCATTGCCCAACTGAAATCCAAGAAGAGTTTAGAAGCAGATGATACATTTTTAGTAGGATTAGGCTTAGCGCCTTGGAAAATGAACAAATTCCTGTTCTTCCAGATAAATCGATAAAGGGTAGCCAATTTTACTAGCAACAAATAGTTTATCATTTGAAAGTACTCATATCAGCAATTCACACCATCAAAAACTGAAACACAACAGAAAAGCATAAAAGCATAATATAACAATATGCTCACACATTAAAAAGACGGGATAAACTATTTCCACCTCTCTATTGTAGATATTACAAGAAGGAGAAGAAACCATTTTCCTCCTATATAATTTATGTTCGAAGACATGCGAGTTAGTAACAATTCTCTAGAGAAAAAAATTTCATTTTGGGAGGCACTAATAATTGCCAAATAAACTTCCATGTGTTCGTACAACCTGCAAAGAGTATTAAAAGAAGATGCAACCGTCAAATTTCTTGAAAGATCATTAAGTATCGCGAAGCAAATGATATGCAGATTTTACTTTGAATTTGCCCTTTTTTTTAAATATCAAAGTGTCATATAATTTTATCCTTTGTTATATATGTTACAAGTCAATTCAAGATCATGACCGACATATAATTAAAATTAACTTAATCTATGCAAGCCTAGATAGATTTTATAATTCTAGCAAAAAACTAGGAGAAGTCAATACTATTAGTTTAAACAGGACAATCTTTAATATCTAACAACAAATTTGAACAAGTAATAAAAAATAAATCTCAAAGTAAATTACAAAATCTCTCCAGAATAGGGTCAAATATAGTAACTCAAATCATAATCTAAAAGTTAGCTTGAGAGAATAGAGTTTGGGCATACCCAATAAATGTTAAGCAAATGAAATAATAGTCCATAAAAAGGTAAACTAAAACTTAGACTAGTAACAAATATCTAATGATTTAGGAAAAAAAAAAAAAAAGAGAAGAAGCAAATGTGGTATAAGCTTAGGCTCCATGAATAATAATTATAGCACAAATAAAATAGGAACAAATAATCGTTCGAATTATTTCATAATAGTTTTATATTTCTAAACATACTAACGTTATAAACAATTCAAATCTAATTTAAACATTCAAACTAATAAAGGTGTCAAAATCAATATTTAATCATTTAAACCAATAAAATATTTCAAATTAAATCTTTTTTGTATAGTACTCTAGGATGATAATAGTCCATATCATCAAAAGTTTAAATAATAAATTTGTTACTAGATAGTTAGAGACAAATAACCTCCTTTATAGATATCAATACATTACTCTAATGCAATATTTAATACCAGTTTAAAAATTAAAATTCATTTAAATAGACATCAAATTATAAATCAAAATTCAAATAACAAAAATTCAAAAACAATATTATAAATAATAGTACTTGGAATTCAAATACTAATAATTCAAAGTTCAAATACTTCTAATCAATAAATTAAATCAAATATATCCAAAGCATTCAAAATTCACAAATATCAAATTACAGGTTTAGACATATAAAATTTTAAACAATTTAAAGGTCTATTCTTAAAAATTTATGAGCTCTAAATACACATAATTTAATAAATATTTAATTCTATAATTCATAAATAATTATAGATAAGTGACAATATTAATTTGATAAAGGTTTCTATTAAGAAGCATTTTATGAAATATATTCAAAATATTATTGTTGAACGTTATTTATTTAAATATTTTCATCCTAAAAAGTTTTAAAAGAGGATAAAAATGTATATCATATTTTATAATTGTCACTCACCTGAATTTCAAATATAGAAAGGTCCACTAGTTCAAACAAAGGTCTAAGCATAAAAGGCAACAACTTAGCCAACTATAAGGGTATCAAAATTTTCTATATAATCATATAAGGTTTTAGAAATTATTGTATAAAATAAAAGAAACATAAACAAAATTTGCATTTTTACCATGAAATATACTAAGTAAAATCATACCATGGATTGAGGACTAAAATTTGGAAAAATTAATTTAGTATAATTAATAATTGAAAAAATAAATATAATTACTAGATTAAAATAGTTTATAATATATATATATATATATATATATATATATATATATATATATATATATATCTATATATATAACACACTAAAGCTATATGTATAGAAAGGACCAGAGACAAATTGGTGTGTGTGAGTGAGCGCTGGTTATGAGATATAGTGATTCAGAACACTACCTCGCCC
>CATIWR010148221.1:0-10751 GCA_949677035.1 Omphalea diandra
AATAAAAGAGGCCCTTAGATATTGTACCTTTTTTCACGAGTATAAATTTTTCGGGAAGCTAACAAAATGAGATATTCTAATCCAAGAATAGGTAAAGGGTGGATCTAAATAATAACTAGACTTGAATCAAATGTTGAATATCTCTTTCATATTTTCTTTGTTTTTTTCTCTTGGTTCTTTTCCTTCTCCTTCTATTTTCTATGTGTCGACTCCAATTGCTGAAAGATAAATCAAATTTTGCAGCCCCTCCATTTTGGGGTTGCACCTCTATTTACTGGAGGTTGAGGGAGGGCTCTCATCCCCTCCCTCATACATGTGGATCTAGTGGTCACGTGATTGCATTTTGTTTTTTACTTTATTTTACATTTGACTTTCTTTTTCTTTTGCATTTTCTTTTTTTTTCTTGTTTTCTTTTTTTTTTTCTTTTTCTTTATGTATAGACTTGAATGTATATTTGGATCTCCACAAATTTTGAATTTTGAGTTCAAGAAAAATTTAAAAATGAAGAAATAAAATTTTTACCCTCTTTTTATACTTAGGTTATCACACTCTTTTTTTGTCATTGTTTGATATGACTAATAGGGATGTTGACTTTGTAACAAGTGATGGGGAGATCTTGATGGAGAATTTGACTAATGTCTGTGAAAAGAGAGACCCATTGCTTCATAGTATAGATACTTAGTTACTATTTATTAACACAATTCTTACTAGTAATTGAGAGCTACCAAGTGGATTTTCAATTGATTCGGTTGATAGAAGAGATGGAGGAGGGGAAAATGCATGTTCCTATGATTCTAGTTGAGACTATAATTGGCTTATACTAGGTTAAGGGAGGCAAAAGTGTTGTATTCATTGAAAGTCCTCTACTAGTTCAGGTAGTAAGACAATTCTCCCTTTTACCTTTTTTATTCTCTCTAAATTAGTCATTTTCATTTTCTCCTCTTTCATATGGAAGTGGCTGTGAGAGAAGTTGTGTCTGTTACCTCCTCCAAATATAAGTCCTTCCATATATGAACCTCGTCAGTACCAATCCCATAAAATCACATACCTTGATAATGTTATCGATGAATATTCATGGTTAGACTAGTTCACAAACATGATTGATTTTGACATCAAATGGATGAGTCCTTAGTGAAAGATGACTCATATTACCTTGCAAATATATACAATTGGCGTTGCTTTTCGAGGCCTTCATATAGCATTGCATTACTTTTTGAGTCACCTACACCCTCAGTATGGTCTAAAATAAAGGACTTTGGACTTTTCACTATAATTTGGTGGTGGCTCGATCACCTAGTGATTTCTAGACAAAGTTTGGAATACATGGTGACAACGATGTATTTACACTATCAAAGGTCCTCTTGCTAGTATCATAATTGATGAGCTATAAGAAGTAGGTCCAAATCCGTGAAGAAATAACAGATCCTACTCAGAGATATGTTATTGCTTGTAAGTTCCACCAATAGATTATGCAAAGGAAGAAAGGAGAAAAAAGTTCCTTTTGTGGACTTGATGTTGAAGACTAAGCTTGTTGTAACTAGTTTTTTGCTTATGACATAGGCCACATGTTTGTTGTAACATAGTGAATAATGACCCTGTTATGTTGGTGTGAAGCTTCAAGATGATGTATTGGTTAGGTCTTCAGTTCCATAGGTGTGCTCGTTGTTTGCTTGTGTTTAATAAAAAAAAAAGTTAACTATTGTTTGGATGCATCTCCCAATGATTTTATTTAACACGTTTAACATCAAGCTGAAAACAACATAAACTAAAAAATTTGATGCCTAATTTCACCATAAAAAAATTTGCATAAAATATTTTTTAAGCAATCCAGATTGACTGGTTCAACAAACTCATTACCTTTCATGTTAGATAGCTTTGTTGCACCCCAGGGTAAAATGTTCTTTACTAAGAATGGTCCTTCTCAGTTTGGTTTGAATTCGCCCTTTGGATCAAAATGGATGTGGCCTAACAGCGTTTAAAACCTATTCCCCAACACTTATTTTTCTTAGCTTAACTCTCTTATTATAGGCTATTTTTTATACAACTATAAATGATACAAGGCCTTCAACCTCTTTTCATCTAGTAAGGTTAGCTATTCATATCTATTTCTGACTCACTGACACTAAAAAATCTTTGACTCTAATACCACTTGGAAGTACTGAACTTCAACCTTTATAAGGAGTACGACCTCTATGCCATAAACCAAAGAGTAAGGAGTTATTCCAGTCGATGTCCTAATAGTGGTTCTATACCCCCACCAGGCAAATGACAACTTATCAGACTAATCTCTGCATGTCTTAACCATCTTGGCCATGATGCTTTTAATATTTTTGTTGGCTGCCTTTACAATGCCATTAGCCTATGGTCTATAAAGGAAAGACTTGTGATGGCGAATGTTGTATTTCTGTAGCAAATCCATAGTCTCTGCTTGGAAGTACACTCCATTCTCTGTCACCATATGATGCGAAACTCCATATCTATAAATGATGTTTCTCTTAATGAATTAAGCTACTTGTTTTGCCCCTAATTTACCATAAGCCTTAGCTTCAACCCACGTCGAGAAGTAGTTGATTGCAATTACAATGTACTTTTAGCCTCTAGATGTAGTAGGCTTAATCTCCCTAATGATGTCGATCCCCCAAGTTACGAACGACCATGGAAAGGTCAAAGTTTATAACTTAGTTTAGGAAAATGATTGAGATTTCCATATACCTAACACTTATGACATGTCCTCACTAACATAATACAATCTTTCTTTATTATGGACCAAAAGTATCCCTATATAATTATCTTTTTAGCCAGAGCCAACCTGTTCATATGATGCCCATAGGCTCCTATATGTATGTTTTTCATGACTTATTGTGCTTTTTTCTTTGATAGACATCTCAACTGCATACCATTTGGCATCCTCTTATACACATCTTCTTTAAAAGTGGTGAACTGCAAAGTTAGTCTCTTTATTATCTCTTAGACTATTCTACTCCTTAAAGGTATTCTCAATTTTTTAGGTACCTCTGTATATCAGAATTCCATGGTTTATCATCCTTTTCCACTTACATCACTTGTCCTTTGACGTGACAAGGTTTCTTAGACCTAGTGATCACTAGTGGTTTTAGAGGAAATTTGTTTATCCTTTCCCAAATCAACACCAAAGTAGTCAAAACATCTACTAACTGATTTTCCTCCCTAGGTAAATGTGTGAAAACACATTTACTAACATTTTTGCCTCATCACCTTAAAATAATCTAGATATCGCCTCAATTTCTCCTCATTTATATCCCATGCCTCTGTGAATTGAGAGATGACTAACATTGAATCCCTTTTAACTTTGACTTCTTTAACTATCATTGCCATAAGAGTTTCCAACCCAAATAGACATGCTTCATATTCTACCATATTGGTTATCCTAAAATCGAGTTTCATAGCCATTGGAAACATTTCACCTTCTAGTGATACTAAAATGACCCCAGCACTTGTTCCCCTCTTATTTGTTGCACCGTTGTAAGCATCAAAATTTGGACCACTAGATGTAAAGGCCGATGATGAAACCCACTAAATCCATTCTTCAAAATGTAAAGAGAATTGCCAAAGAAATAGATGAAAGGCCTTAGGATACCTTGGAAAAGCCCAAGACCAAACTCAAAATCACCTGCTAAGGTTAATGGGTTGTACAACCCATAAACCAAAGTTGTACAACCATTCCTAAAGATATACAATCCACCCTAAAACCCTAGTCTACAGAACATTTTAGAATTGGTCCCCCCCTTTGAACCCTAAGGTTGTACAATCCTAATAGATGGATATGCAACCCTTTTCTAACTATCCAACCCATGTGCAAACCCTAATTCTAAAAGGTTCATCTCCCTCTCTGTAATTGGTGGCATCCATGGTGTAACCAGAACCATTTTAGGTTCTTGTGCACTCACTCAACACTTGTAAATACCCCTCCCCTTTGAAAAAAGAGGGAGGCTTGGAAAAACCTAAGGTTACTCTACCAAAGTCACTTCTCAAACATCCCTCAAACATAAAAACCCTAAAGCCTAACTCACCCCAACTCACTCTAAGGTAGAAGTAGACCTAGTCTTTTCACTTTTGAGCATTTCTTAAGCCTAGTTTGACTGGTAGGCAGTTTTGCAAGGTTCTATTTTCCTTTATCCATTCAAATTTCCTCTTTGCTAAAACCTTTTTAAGGTTTTCTAATGTTCCAACAATAAAATGGGATAAGGAATAACATCTTAGGATTCCCATTCATCTCAAAATAGGACCTTAATATGGTTTTTGAAATGGTTTTACAACTTTTTTTCATACATTGCTTCATATTCCTTTATTTGTGATTTAGTGTGATGCTTAAGGTTCTATTTTGATCTTTTTATAACGATCAAGTAAGGAGCTAGCCACTTCGAGGACCTTAAGAGTCTTTCTATGCTTGTCTACATTTTTTGGGTTATGCATCTCAAAGGATTATTAATACATGTTTTGGCTTTATAACTTCTTATTTGTTAATTTTAGTGTTAATGGATGCCTAGCTTTCACTTCCCCACTATGTACATACCTTTTGTGTGCATCCCTTTTGCCTTAAAGGGATTTTTTTCCTTGCTTATACATATCTCTTTAAGTAATGTAAATAGTTTTTTCTTTTTAATGTCTTTATGTATATGTTCCTTTGAGGCTTTAACTCTTCCTAATCTGAGGTGGCCCCATACATTCTTTGCCCTGTAGTGGTATAAGAATGAGATTCCACCTAGGAAAAAGCCACTAGACCTCGTGTGTGGGAGGTATAAGGTTAGAAGGATCTTATACAAAATGACTTATGTATATCATTCATACATGCATCGATTACTTGTTCATGCATCATATTGATGACCCTTATCCTGCAACCATCATAGCTCCATCTAAACCCTCATGGAAGAGAAGGGGAGTATGACTCTGAGTTTGAGCCAAAAAGTTAACCTGATCATGGAGACAACCATACCATCATAGATATTGGATAAAATAATGGTCGACTTCATTTGCGAAATGGAAGGGAGCATTATTGGGGAAGTAAATAAGTGCATCAATGAAATTCTAAAATAGGTGGGAGAACTTTGCTAGTAAAATTGATAAAGAGAAAGCACCAAGTGCCCTAACCTATGGTGATTGATGATGATTTATTTATGATGAAATAATTCCAAGAAAGAAAGCTTTCCAAGGAAGTGGGAAGTACGACTATCATTCTTGACAAACCTCTGAAGAGTGAGAAGGAAAGCATTTGGTTTGATGACTTTACCAAGCAACTGGAGAAAATACAAAACGCGTTAGGTATTAAAGGTTTGGAAAGGGAAAAAGACGTTGAGGAATTTCTAGTCTGCAACCCTAAGAAGCTACCAACTAACTTATGTATGCCAAAGCTTCCTAAATTCATAAGGATCCAAAATGCTAAGAACCATGTTCGTTCATATGTGCTAGTTACAAAGGCCTTTGGGGTTCCGACGAATACTATGTTAAAGCTTTTTGAGTTATTTTTGGAAGGTTTTGCAAAGACATGGTATTTCAATCAACCAAAAATTATCAAGGAAGATTAGAAAGAGTTGACAGAAGCTTTTGAGAGGCATTATGCTTGTAATTCGGACGTAAAAGTCACATTGCAAGACTTGGAGTCTTTTAGGTCAAAAACTAGTGAGAGCTTTAACGACTACATCAAAAGATGGAAGAAAACGACTTTAAAGGAGACCATAAAGTCTACAGGGAGAAAGCAAATTAGGATGATTGTTAAAGGGGCTCTGCCTGGTATTAGCACTAAATTGAGAAAATGTTGGTTAGAAACTTTAAAGACCTTTGAAATGTGGACCTCAGTCTGAGGGAAACAAGACGACCGATATAAATACAGTAAAAAGGCTAAGATAGTTCGCTAATTTAAAGATGTGTCTGTCCAAGGCATTTGAGAGGTTGTAGAAAAAGGGAGTGCTGAAGCCTCTGGCACCACGACCACTTCTCAACCTGCTAATAGAGGATATGATGCCAATGCTTATTATGATTTTCATCAAGGAGCAGGTCACAACACTGATGACTATTATAGGCTGAGACACGAGATTTAGGATCTCATCAATAATAAAATGATTGTCCCACTAAATTTTGGAAAGCTTAGTACCTAAGGGAATCCTTTCCTAAACTATCGTAATGTTTCTCCTCAAAACCAAAGGACTTCATTGATAGATTTTTGGATTTTGAGGAAATTGTTATTGCTACTAATGGGAAGGTCATGAGTGACGTTCCAGTTATTTACACTATCAATCCATAAGAAAGCTCAGATGAGGGGACATATGAGGTGTGAATGAGGAGAATGATCCAGTTATGGAAAGAGAGTGATGAAGAAAAAGACATTTAGCGTGAGCCATATAACTCGCATTAGGAAGCACTACCCCGATAGAGAAGCCTCTAAGGCATTGAGGGTTGAGATAAAGGTAAACAAACTTGTCATAAAGGAGAAGGAGGATGGCAATCCTATTGTGAAATAGTTGAAGAAGATACCTATTAGATTAGTGTGTGGGAGTTGCTTATTATCTCTTAAGAATATAAGAAGGCTATGGTTAAGGCTTTATCGAGTTCGATTATCTCAAAGGAAGCTACTTCAATGGATGTCATCGCATTGGTAACTCATAAGGATAAAATCACTTTCTTAGATAAGGATTTGCTACTAGAAGGAAGGGATCACAACTTAGCCCTGTTCATTCGAGCCAAGGTGAAGGGGAAGTACACACTATGTGTGATGGTTGATGATGGGTTTGGGATTAATATTTGTCCCTTAAAATTATTACATAAATTTGGATTGACTAAAAAGAATTTGAAAGCTTTTGACAGTGTCAGTCAGGCTTATTATGATAACAGAAGGCTAGCTTTAGGTGTGTTCAATACCTTAGTAAAAATGAGCATAAAAGAGATGACGATATCACTTTCTCGCTTTTGTTTTGAAGACCATGGTAACACTCACTGAGTGGTGTGCCTTTCATTGTTCACCAGAAAGTTAACATTTATTACAAATGAGAGATTATGACAATCTATGCAGAGGTTGGGGAGATTGTATCAGCTTTGAGTGTGGTCATTCTATATCTTTAAGGGTTTTAAGTTGCAAGAGTCACAAATAAGTGGGTTGATCCTAAAGTTATGGGGATTTTGTAGAATATAAACTTTCTTCCAGGATAGATATTAGGGAAGAATTCTATTGGCATATCATAATTTTCAAAAATCCTCACTCAGACTACAAGGAAAGGACTAAGCTATCATGGCAAAAAGATAGAGCTAGAAGTAAAGGACTTGCACCTATTGCTATCAAATTTCTTTATTAAGGAATGGGAGGCCATTGGAAAAATTAAGTAAGAAGTTCCTAAGAAGGAGGATTTACTGGATTAGGATATAGATGAACTTGAGAAGACCTTTATCTAGCTAGACATTAGTGAGTTGGGATATCACAAGTATTAGTACCCACCTGAAAAGGAGTACGATAAGAAAAATAGAAAGAAGAAAGGTAAATAGATCCTAATGATAGAGAAGCAATGAGAATCAAATCAACTTGTAGTGTCGTATGGTCCTTAGTCTACATGGTCGTAAAATGATAAGTAAAAGGTCACTGATGAACAAGCCAAGTAGTATTTGCTAGTTGAAAAGCTTAGGCTACTAGGAAAGATCATGTAAAGGATAGGTTTGAATCGATGAAGCATAATGCACCCTTCGTAGACTCAAAATGGGAGTATACTGGGTTGTGTAAGTTTATTGAAGCAATTTACATAGGGATAAATTTAGAGGATATTAAGAGCATGATTATGAACTCCATTGAGGAATTGGGTGGCAAGGAAATGCAAGGTCTTATGGTGGAGACTGACCAACTATGGCTAAAAGTGAACTCTTTAATCAAATTTTCTAAAGATTGAACTTTTTGATAACCAAATGAAGTAAAGTTTTAAGGGGATTGTCAAAGCTGTCACAGGAATGAAAATGAGACAGAGGGTGAGAGTGGAATAGATATCGCGCAGGATGAGAACATGAACATGCTAACTAGTAAGAAAAAGAATGAGTAGAAAGCGTAAGAAGAGGAGGCTCTTATCGCCCTCTTGTAGGAAGCTATCTTTCCAGATTCTACTGATGTTCTTATTTTTAGTCTTTTTAAGGACAATGATGTATTTCTTTCTAAGTTTAAGGCAATGAATAATAAGCTTGCTTATTTGTTTGATGAATTTCTTGATGGTAGTATGCATAACATGCATCATTTCATAAGCATATTTAACATTACTTTTATGCATATGAGTACATTTAACCTTGGTATATAGGAAAATCCAAAAATCTTACTCATCGCCAGTGATATCACACTAGAAAAGTGGAGAAAGTTTAAACAATTGCTCAAAAAATACAAAAGGGTCTTTGCTTGGACATATGAGGACATGCCAAAGGTCGAAAAGCGAATTGTAAAACACAAAATCTTTCTAGATAGTGAAACCATAAATCTATGGGACATTGTCGAAGAAGGAAGATAAGTTCCAACTAAATTAGTCGGAGATATTCTTGCTCCCAAGCCTAAAAGTGAATGGACAACAAAAGAAAAGAAGGCAAATCTCAAAAATAGACAAGCCATGCACGTTCTTTTTTGTACTATCCATAAATCTCAATATGAAAAGTTGCAAATGTGTACATCGACAAAGGAAATCTGGGACACTTTACAGACTCAACATGAAGGAACTAGCGAAGTTAACAGAAAAGATGCAAATACATACTTATATACATGAAACTTTTGTATACCAGCCTGATGAGACCATAACTAAGATGTACAATAGGTTCATTGATATTATGGGCACTCTCAAAACTCTTAATAAATCCTACTCTAATGAAGATATGGTTGCTAAGATCCTAAGAACTCTTCCTAAGGACAAGTTGGAAGCTAAGAAGATAGCCATAGAAGAGGCTAACAAGTTGGAAGTCCTATCTTTAGATGAACTTATGGGAAAACTTCTTGCTCATGAAATCACACTTGCAAGGCATTTGAAAGCTTTGGAATGAGAAAGAAAGACTTGGCTCTAAAAGTCAAAGAGGTATGCTCTAATTCTCTATTTTTTCTTGCTTAATAACATCTTCTTCTAATGATGATGAAATCAGTAGTAAAGATGGGCACCTTGCCCTTATAACAAACAAAGTAAACAAATTTCTCTCAAAAAGTAAAAGGGCAAAGAGATACAAAAAAAAAGAGTAGTAAGAGTAAACTCATTTGTTATGCATGTAATGAAAAAGGGCACATTAAGTCAGATTGTCCCAAGGTAAAGAAAGGCAATGTTCCTACTAAGAAATATACCTCTAGAAAGACAAGGAAGTGTACAAAGCTACTTAGGACTATACAAGTGACTCTGAACCTAATAAGGAGGACGCTAGAAAAAGGATATCCAATCTATGTTTCATGGCAATTGAGGAAAGATCGTATCAGTTCTAAAGTGAGCACTCCTTTAACAACAATACTAACAATGATGGTGAGAATGAGGTAAATCCTCTTGACTCTTATTATAAAGGATGAGCTATATTCTATTATCACTAAGCTAACCATGAAAGTGGAGACTCTCAAGTCTAACACCTTCACTCTTAAGAAAAAGAATCGATCCTTAAAGGATTATGCTAAAAGTCAAGAGACTTTAACTAAAGAGGTTGAGTCTCTAGTTGCTGAGAGCTGTAAGCTCATGGACAATCTCAGTAAATTTATCAAAAGGAATGAGAAATTAGACTTAATCCTTAAAGTTCAAAGGAGCCTATCCATAAAACATAGATTAGGATATAATGCTTCTACCTCTACTGCTTCTTCTACTTCCAAAACAGTCTTTGTCAAGGCTAAGGAAGTTAGCATGCCTAAACCTATGAAAATGCTTAAAGTTTCCATAGGGGGAAATGCCAAGACCAATGGCACAAAGGCTAAGTCTCAGTACATTCACACACAATTGAGGCATGCTCCTTCTAAAGCCAATTATGCCTATATGTATTACTCTTACAAGCCTAAGAGGCAAAGTCTTTAAAGGCATAGAAATTGGCATACTCATGCATATAGGTTTACACGTTACATGAGAGCCCATCACATGAGAAACACTCCTAGACAATAAGCTTAGAGGAGTTACAAACCTCACGAACACCATGTACATGCTTTACCTAGAAATAGGACATTAGTGCATTTTAATGGTAAGTGCTGCTATTACGGTGTTTGTGGCCACATTGCCTATCATTGCCTTGTTAGAAGGCACGATGAGTAAATGGCTAGAACTAACCCTTTATGACCCAAGAAAATTTGGGTACCTAAGACTTGATCCTTTTTGTTTTCCAAATATGCTTGAAATCCTAAGTTGGAAAGCAAGAGTGATATCTAGATAGTGGATGTTCAAAGCACATGACAGAAGAAAGGGAGTTCTTCATGCAACTAGAGAAATCTAAAGGACTTGAAAATGTATCATTTGGAGATAATAGGAAAGCCAAAATCGTTAGCATAGATAAAATTGGTAAAAATGTTGACTCACCCATTCTTGATAAAGTTTTTCTTATTAATGGACCCAAACATAATCTGTTAAGTGTAAGTTAGCTCTGTGACAAAGGGCTCAAAGTTATGTTTGAACTACAAGCCTACTATGTGTCAAGAATGAGTGACAACAAAATCTTATTCATTGGTAGGAGAATTCATACATTTATGTGATTGATTTAAATTCTCTTATTAACAATGGTGCTAAGTGTCTATTATCTATAGTCGATGAAGTAAAACT